>JAXLNO010006175.1:0-101939 GCA_038087875.1 Malacoraja senta | reverse complement strand
TATCCCCCCACACATGTGGCGACGCCTTTCGACACAGGCTGTGGGGCTGGGGGGGAGGGGCTTGGGCTGTGGGTGCTGCCAAGGCACATGGTAAACGGATTCATTTCGATTTGTCACACGTGTCGCAGGGCGTCGCCACGTGTGTGGGGGTGATAGGGAATGGGGACATTTCAAAATGTTAAACAAACAGCTCTCAGCAATAGAATGTTAATGAAGGTTCCGTTTTGTGATGTCACAATGCCCAATGCTGCGGGGGTTGGGGGGGAGGGGCTGGGGCTTGGGTCGCTGCCAAGGCATATGTAAATGATCCATTCCGATTGGACATCTGTGACCATTGTGCATTGTGACATCACACAACGGAATCTTTACTAACATTCTACGGCTGAGCTGTTTTTTTAAACATTTTGAAATGTTTGGTTTGGGGGGGGAGAGAGGTATTTTATTTTAAAAAGCGTACCTAAACACGACCAAATTTAATCAGGATCGTCTATTCGTAAAGATAAACGTAACCTCTTTAGAAACGGTAAAAAATATCGGCGTTTCCGCGCGCCGCGCGGGCGCGGGGCGGTATCAAAGGCGGGACATCAAGCAGAACGTTGGACGTACAGACGTACAGACGTACAGACGGACGACAGCCAGAGAGTTTTATATAATAATAGATAGAAGATAGATAGATAGATAGATAGATAGATAGATAACACAGTGGTGACTATATTATTGAAGTATTTCATTGACTGCAAGATATGTTGGAGCAACTTGGGAATGTGTAAGAAGCTAAACTAATGCTAATTTCTCTTTTGTGTCTTGTTTTCAATTTTTCTTAATTAACGTATTCTTTGATTGATGTCTAGATAATGTCCATAGACTTTCTGCAGGCATTTGCTAGGACAATTCCTAGCAGCCAAGTATCTATAACCTACATGGCATTTGGGACCTGTACAGTGAAGTTAAGTGGCTCTTCAGAGAAGAATTATTAATAATCAGAGCAAAACATGAAAGAAAATGTCGAAACAAGGAAGTGCAGATGCTGGTTTGCAAAACAAACCACACAAAGTGCTGGAGTAGCAGATTAAGCAACATCCCTGGAGAACATGGATAGGTGATGTTTTGGGTCAGGACCCTTCTTCAGACTGGAACATGAATAGGCGACCTTTCAAATAGGCGACCCTTCCTCAGACTGCAACATGGATAGATAACGTTTGGGTTGGGACCCATCTTCAGACTGCAACATGGCTGGGAAGAGTCCAGACCCAAAACCTCAATGATCCATGTTCTCCAGGTTTGCTGCCTGACCTGCTGAGTTACAGTACTCCTGCACTTTGTGTCTGTAAGTAAACGTATTCAATAGAACTACAAAAAAATCAGTGTCAAATCAGGTATACAGGGGAAGATAAATATATTCTGGATTAATAGTTAGTGATCAGGAGAAAGTATGATAAAGAAAAATAATGTTTTCTATTTCTCCTACGGTAATATTGAAAAAAAATCATTTTTAGTACCCAAAATTTGTTCAGATGTTGTTTAAATTTACCAGAAACAATCTTGAGAATAGAATGACCAAATTTAAAATTCTTTTGATTTTGTTTTGTTTAGTCTTGAGAAATAATGTGGAAACAGGCCCTTTAGCCCATCAAGTCCGCGCCGACCGCCGATCGCCCGAACACTAGTTCTATCTGACACATTAGGGTAATAACTAGGGACAATTTGCAGAAGCTATTTAACCTACAAGCGTGCACATCTATGGAATGTGGGAGGAAACCAGAGCACCCGGAGGAAACCCATGCGGTCACAGGCAGAATGTGCAAACTCCGCGCAGAGAGCACCTGTAGTCAGGATCGAAGCTGGGTCTCTGGTGCTGTAATGCAGCAACTCTGCACTATTGTGCCACCATAGGTTTCATTCAAATGTGTGGGTGTACAATTGCATCGCTATTTGTAGGTGTACATTGTGTGCAAATCATCTGCTGTTTTATAGATTGCAATGGTGACCAGACATAAAATGTTACATTCATTTGAGGTGATATATTTTTTGGAACATCGTGAGGTTTTGAAAGCACTATACAAATGCAAACCCTTTTTTTAGAAATGCAACTCTTTCACACAATGTAATTGTTTAAATTTTATGACTGAAATAACCGCGATGGTGAAATGTCATTTCAATGAAATTGACTGCAACCTCTGGAATCTGCTCATAGCAGTTCTGGAGAATGTCCAAGAATTACTGTTGCTGATTCCCTGCTCCTCCACAGGTTGCTCTGCAGTCGGCTTTGTTGCATAAGGTGCAATTGTGTATGTAATGGTGTACTCAGTAATAATTAGTGCTTAATATCCCTTGATGTGTGGATTATAAATCTCAGAAAATTATTAGGATATATACTTGAGGTTAAATTAACACATTTCTTTTGCTTTTAAAAAGGTTTATAATAGTTCAGTTTATACCTTAATTTCTTGCAAGTATTCCAATCATCATTTCTCCAACTATAAAATATTTTAAATACTGATTACTAACTGGCGTGCATGATTTTAGGTGTGCTTTATGGTCAACGTGGCACCAACTTTAGTAACCTCACGTGCTGCTGAATTATCATTCCACTTTGCCCCTTGCATGCTCTACAGGGCAAATGAGAAGCCCTGTAGAGCACCCAGATACCAAGTGTAGGGTGTTAGCTGTGCGGGGCTGTGGTTATGGTTGGCGGAGGTGGTTGTGGGGGAGTGGGGTCTGGCACTTAGATGCTCGGTCAGAGCAAGGAAATGTTTTGGAGGAGCAGGGGGAATGTTGGATCAAGTCAGTCACCAGAGGATTAGATAAAAGCCCAGGTAATGATGGAGAATCTTCAGGAAGTTGGGGGGTGAGGTTCCATGGGGGAGTCAGCTAAAGGAATAGTGAGGCCCAAGGAAGAGTTGTTGGCAATCAGAATAAGGCTCGAGGAGGAGAAGCAATCAGGCCCTGGCGAATTCAATAATTTTGGAGCCACTGACACGTGGGCGATTGAAGCCATTCAGACTGGGGAGTTGGATGATCATGGATTTTTACTGGTGGCTTAAAGAATAAGAGGAGGACTATCTTATTGTACTGCAAACACAGTCGCTCTTGAGGCAAACAATGACGATCACTTCGAAGGCAGAATGACTACATTCCCCACAATGCCCCAATGTAACCATTGAATGAAGATGAAAATCAATAAACACACAGCAAATGCTGGAAATCTAAAATGAAAAACAACAAACACCAGAAACATTCAGCTGGTCAAGCAGCATCTGTGGAAAGAGAAGCAGTTCTGGTGAAGTGTCTCTGACCTGACAGATTAACTGTTTTTATTTCCACTAATGCTGCCTGACTTACACGGTAAGTGTCATTAGACTTTAGAGATACAGCATGGAAACAGTCTCTTCGGCCCACCTAGTCTGCACCGACCAGCTATCACCCCGTACACTAGCACTGTAAACACACTAGGACAATATATAACTTTAACAATGCCAAATAACCTACAAACATGTCCATCTTTGGAGTGTGGGAGGAAACCGGAGCATCCGGAGAAAACCCACGGGATCACAGGGAGAACATACAAACACCGTACAAATAGCACCCGTAGTCGGGATCGAACCTGGGTCTCTGGCGCTGCAAGGCAGCAATTCTACCGCTGTACAACTGCTTCAAATATTGATTGCAACTCACTTTGGGAAGTGTCAGGTGAAGTTTCAGAGTGAGGTGGCTCGATCTTCATCTTATTTCATTCCACCCAAAGTGTACTTTCAATAGGAGAACTTAAATAAAGTGACCCATGTGGTCTGATTACACCTTGTACTTCAAGCCAATGTGACTGGGTGTTGAGCTAGCTCTATGACATCACTGTTGTCACATATCAGGAGGTCTTTAGAACTACGTTCAGTGTTCTTTGTAAACCAGAAACTGACAACCAGTAGTGAGAAAGGAAAATCATTAAAAAAAAATCAAAATAAACTTTATTCAGGTAAAATATATATATACAATACAGGAACCATGCAAAACCCCCTCGTGTGAAATCTCTTGCCTTATTTTGAGGGGCTTCTCCACCACACCCTGCCCCCCCACCATGTCCAGCAGTGGAAGGACCCTAGACTGTTGCCCTCCCCTATAGAGCCTTGGCATTGGCTGCACTGAGCTTCAGTGCGTCGCTCAGCACGTACTCGTGCAGTCTGCAGCGGGCCAGTCGGCAACATTCCCCGACGGGCATCTGGGAATCAATGCCACAGAGACTGTTAGATTTTTTGAGCAGTTATATTCAAAGTTGGTGGTGAGAGCTGTTAATTTGTAACTGAGCAGAAGGTTCAGGCCCATTGTGGATGGAACTGTGAATCAGCTAGCATGATGCTATTTGCAAACTGCTTTTGGACGAGTATCTGAAAGAGCAATTTCCTGATTTGATCTATCATTTAACTTGCATTTATATATAAAATACAAGACCAAAAATTGTTGTAAAGAAACACCAGTGATATCTTTGCATTGACTTGCATCTAAGAATGAATTTGGATCCTTATTGCCTGTCCACACTTGAACATAACGGAGAGTATAATGACCTTGAGTTCTATACCTGAGGATTAATGATGAGGATCTCAAGATTTAGACAACGGGCAAAAGTTGGTTTGAATTTCTTTAATAACCCACCTACAAAGTGTCTGCAACATTAAATCTTTTCAATAAGAATTCTGTGAAAGTGTGACTTAAACAGCCATTATTTTGAGTTGTGAATGAAGTACTGTTTTATGCTGAAATGTTTATACTTTTAGTTAGTTTCCATCTAACGATGTAATTTTGATGTGGTTTCATTAGCAATAATGATAGCAGGGCAGGAGACTTGAGCTCCAGGCCTCAAAGCTTTATTGAAGTGTTACCAGTAGCTCGCAAAATGCACAGCTAGCTGATCCACATTAGGTTCTCACTCCCCCACCCCCTCATTAAATGCCATGTCCTCGATCTCCCCTTAATGCTTCATCTGGCAGGCCCAGCTGAGAACTGACAAAATGCACCCATCCAAGGTAGGTGAGCCATAGGTAGCACTGGGATTGGAAAAGGTTGGGTTGGCAAGCTGTTCATGAGTGCTTCAGCGCAAAATCAACTTTATATTAGGAAAAAAACAAGGCAATTTCCAAGTCCTTTTTGAAAAAAAAAGGACACAACACGTATTCATTTTTGAATGAATGAAATCAGGGAAAGAGAGCAATGTTTTAAAGAAGGTAGAATTGGCTGAGCTGGGAAGTGGAAATGTTACAAAACTGATAAGAAAGGATCAAAGGATTAATTCAAGGGACAGGGCTGCTCAGATGCTAAAGTTTAAATGGGACTAATGAGAGGGTAATTCACACCAAAGCCAGGGGAGTAAAGCTTTACATATGTTTGCATATTTAATTCTGGTTAGCCTAGGCTGCCAGAACCATATGATTTCAGATGAAGTAATGCCACAAATTGGACAAACAATATACATATTATAGGAGCATATGTTCTTAGGCCATTATATGATTACTTAGTTCAGTTTAATTTAAGCTAAACATGCCCTTCAACCCACCGAGTCCGTGACGACCAGCAATCCCCATACACTAGCACTATCCTACACACACCAGGGACAATTTACATTTCACAGAAACCAATTAACCGACAAACCTGGACGTCTTTGGAATGTGAGAGGAAACCAGAGATCCCGGAGAAAACCCACGCAGGTCACTGGAAGAATGTACGAACTCCTCACAGACAACACCTGTAGTCAGAATCGAACCTGGGTCTCTGACGCTGTGAATCAGTGACTCTACTGCTGCGCCACCGTGCCACCCTTCTTCTTATAAATCTGAACACAAATAGTAAAGGAAGAAAGAAAAACTACTTTTCATCATTGCATTTCATAACCTCAGGAAGTCCTAAAGTGCTTTGGAGTCAATGTAATGCTTCTTCAAGTGTTGTCACTGTTGTAATGAAGGAGTCAATATAACACCATAGCAAACCTCTGAAAATCCCAAAACAAGCAATTCACTTCTCGACTGCAATCAGTGTTCTTGTGCCGTCAAATTCAACAAGTTATAATTTGATTTCAAGGGCAGTGCATTGCACAGCTGGTGGAGCTGCTGCCTCACAGCACTAGAGGCCCAGATTCAATCCTGACCTCAGGGTTCTGTCAGTGTGGACTTGCACGACGTCCCTGTGACTGCCTGGGTTTCCACTGCCACTCCGGTTTCCTCCCACATCGCAAAGACTTGCAGGTTTGTCGGTTAATTGGTCTCTGAAAAACAAATTGCCTCTAATATGTACGGAGTGGATGGGAAAGTGGGATAAACATAGAACTAGTGTGCCGCAAAATGCTGGAGTAACTCAGCAGGTCAGACAGCATCTCTGGAGATAAGGAATAGGTGACATTTCAGGTCGAGACCCTTCATCAGGCATAATGTGAATCACAGAACTGATGATCGGTGTGGATTCAGTGGGCCGAAGGGCCTGATTCCAAGCTGTATCTCTAAACCATAACCTACTGGTGCACTTTATATTGGGCAATTGAGCTGCTTTTTGTGATACAGTTTGACTAAAGAACGTGGCCGAGGAATCTTGTGGAAATCTATTTCTCTTTAAATAGTTTTGTTGTTTTTTTTACATCCACCTGTGCAAACTCACATTGTCCTGTGCAAAAGGAAATTTCAACCGAAGGGTAAAAAATGTATTCATATCCAACGCATATGACCAATAAATATTCTCAATTCATTATATAGTCAGATTCGGGAGTAGATTTGGTACTAAAACATTGAGAATCATGTGTGCTTCCTATTAAGCCAAACGTAAACATTTCCTACCCTTTGTTGGGCTACTATCTCCTTCTCCCAACACCCTTCCTAACAGCCACAAGGAACTGCAGATGCTGGTTTACAAAAAAAAAGACCCAAAGTGCCGGAGTAACTCAACCGGTCAGACAGCATCTCTGGAGGGCATGAATAGGTCGGAATCCTTATTCAGACCCTTCCTGACTAGTTGGAGTTGAACTATAGAGAGCAGCAAAGCTGGAACTCCTGTCAGCCAAGACAGCAGATGCACAGCATTTCCAGTTGATGTTCTGACGTTGAATTAGATGTGCTTTCCTGCTGTTTCCACTCTCCAGCCAGCCCCACAAGAAGTACATAGAAATGGAGCTAAGTTTGGATATAACCATGGTGTTGATCAATGATAATGTATTTTGGTAATCCTACATTATATTGGCATGTGTGAGTGCGGCAGGCAGTACAAGGCAATATGCAATTGGCAGCATTGAAAATAATCCAATTAATTTGTTATTACTGGCGTTAATTAAGAATGTTGGCCAGACACCAAAAACGTGCTCTGCTCTTCCCGAATAGCATTGTAAGACCTTTAATGACCGTTTGAACCATCCGAACAGGCAGATGGTGCCTCAGTTTAACATCTTCTCTATAGGGTAACCTCCCCAACAGTGAAGTGCTGAACTGGTGGGTCAGACCAGATTATGTGCTCAGGTTAACTTGTCTGGCGAAAGATCTCGCATCCCAGTGTGTCAGGAGCCTGCTTTGTTTGTCTCTTCAGTCTGAATGGGGAACCAGTTTCTTGGAGTATCATGGCTGTGTATCAGCCACACTTCAACAATGCTACAGTGTTTTTAATTGAGCGGATTTAACTGAAGACGGGTCTCGACCTAAAACGTCACCTATCCATGTTCTCCAGAGAAGCTGCCTGCCCATTGAGTTACTCCAGCACTTTGTGTCCTTTTCTCTTTATTAATTGCATTGGTCTGATTTGAAAAATACAGGAAATTGCAAAAATGGTAACTTGAGCAGTTCTAAATCTCTTGAGATTTAGTAACTTGAGCACTTTTAAATCTCTTCCCTGTGCGGGGGACTCGACCTTTTCCTTGTTGGGTCTCTGTTGTCGTTGGGGCCAAGCACCGTAGAGCGGCCTCCAATCGGAACAACCTGGGGGCTCCAGTCGCGGAGCCTGCGGACTCACCATTGTGGAGCTGGCCGGCTTTGGAGCGTGGAGAGCTGTGGTGACACACGGCTGCGACCCGACTTCGGAGCTTCGGAGGCTCCAGCCGCAGGCCCGGTGGACGGTGACATCGGGAGCTCGCGTGTCCCTGGTGGGAGACCACTTTTCGGAGGTCCTGCAACGGCAACTTCTCCCGCCTGAATTGCGGGGTTGAAAACGACCCGGAGCGGGGCCTTACATCGCCCGGCGCGGCCTTAACGGCCGTGGGACTTGCTATCGCCCGCCAGGGGCTTTAACATCGGGGGAAGAATGGAAAACAGGGGAGAGACAATGACTTTGCCTTCCATCACAGTGAGGAGGAGATTCACTGTGATGGATGTTTGTGTAAATTGTGTTAATTGTGTGTCTTGGATTTTTTCTTGTTGTATGACTGCAGAAACCAAATTTCGTTTGAACTTCATTTGAGGTTCAAATGACAATAAACGGTATTGTATTGTATTGTATTGTATTTAGCAACAAAAACAAGGGGACACACACACACACACACACACACACACACACACACACACACACACACACACACACACACACACACACACACACACACACACACACACACACACACACACACACACACACACACACACACACACACACACACACAGAGGAAAGGCGGGGGTCAGGTTAAAAGCGGGGGAGCGCTGTCTGAAATTCATACCCGCGATGAAGAGGAAGGTAAAACGGCTGCACAGTAACGGTAAGTCCTTTAGAGAGCGCGGAGTGGGGGGGGGGGAGAGAAGGGGAGAGAAGTGGGGGAGAAGGAGTGAAGACACTTTTAAGAAGTATAACAAAGTTTAGCGGGCATTTTACCGGTTTTCCTTGGTCCTGAAAACTCCAATGAGACAATTAAAATGCCCGGTCAGCGAAGGAGATTGCCTACGGCTGCCCTCGTCTGCCTGTAATTAAATAGCGTCCACACTCCACTGCAATACGAGTTAAAAAGAACCATGCCGACCAATTTTTACTTGGGGAAAATTTTTCAACATGCTGAAAGATTTTCCGCGACCTAGCTGAGGCCACGTGTATGCGGGAACTTCCCTCGAGCATGAAGGAGAGTTCCAGTGACCTCATAGGACCTCCTAGGACCACGTGTCGACCATGCTGCGAGTTTGAGTCGAGGGCAAACTCGTCTAAAGTCGCAGATTAGGTCGCTGCAGTGGGACAGCCCCTTTATGTTTGTATCTGGATGTGCTGAATGAACAAAGCAAAAATGCCTTTTTGGACATCCAAAATAATAGATGACACACCACATAACAGTTATCAGTTATTTGTAGACATTTACAGAGATTAGATTTAAAACTGGTTTGTCAGTTTACTTCCAAAGAGACTAACCTAGAAATTCCTTTGTGTAGTGCAATGAACTCCACAAAGGAATCTAGTTTAGTTTAGTTTAGTTTAGAGATACAGGCCCTTCGGCACACCGGGTCTGTGCCAACCAGCAATCCCCGCACATTAACACTATCCTACACCCACTAGGGACAATTTTTTAATTACATTTACCAAGCCAATTAACCTACAAACCTATAGTCTTTTAAATGTGGGAGGAAAACGATGATCTCGGAGAAAACCTCCGCAGCTCACGAGGAGAATGTACAAACTCCGTACAGACAGCACCCGTAATCAGGATCGAAACCGGGTCTCCGGCCGGCGCTGCATTCGCTGTAAGGCAGCAACTCTACCGCAGCGCCACCGGGACTGCAGCTTTAATCATGACAGGATTTCTACAAATTTACACAGATTACGAAGTTTCTTCCACTCTTTTAGGTGCATGCCTTGCATGTGCATGAAAGCTGCCAGACATGCATGGAGACATAAAAGGCATGCAATACATGCTTTGATGCCAGTTGTACAAATTGCATTCATGATCCAGGGAGGGACCCGCACAGAAACAGACCATAACTGGCTGGAACATGCCTTGGAGACCCGGTGGCCAGTGAAGTAAAGTAAAGTAAGTTTATTTATTTAGCACTTTTCAGTCGATTTCAATCAAAAGCCAAAGTGCTTTACAGGGAAGACTATCCATACAAATAATAAAAAGAGGTAGAAAAAAATGACACAACACACTATAAGAAATTCAACACGAACATCCCCCCACAGTAGAATCTACACTCTCCACTGTGAGGGAAGGCACTAAAATGTCCAGTCCTCCTCCTCCTAGTCCACCCGAGGTCGGGGCCAGTGAAGGAAGACCCAGCGGGCCACGGCCTGTAGGGGGAAGCCGGCAAGCCCCCTACGGCCATGAGCGGCCTTGTGCAGTGGCAGGTCTGGCTCGCCACTATGAAGAAAGACCCGGTGGGCCGCGGCATGCATGGGGTAAGCCTGGGAGCTGCCGAGCTCGGCCCAGAAGACCGGATAGCAGAGGAGGAGAGAGCCTCCGGTGACAATGGACATGAGGAGCGGGCCGGTGGGAGAGCGACTGGGTTATTGCTTCCAGTGCCTTCAAGGACGGCTGCAGGAGGCGTCCCCAGGACACAAAGGCGGTCGGGCGAAGAGAGGGATGTTGGTTCGCAGGCCGAGCTGATTGAGGGTGACGGAGGAGTACTCCAAAAACTCCGTCCTCACTATTATACTGAAGCAGTTATTTCCAAAACCAGCTGAGGTTTTCAACTTCAGAAAGCTCGAACCTCAGCCAAGGAGAAACCACAGATGTCCCCTGGATACAACAGAAGGTACATCGTTCATTATCCCTCTGGGCAGCTCCACCTTTAACTATTTTCATTCACCTAATCCTGAGTCACCTGAAATATCATTGAACAAAACAAAGAATTAATGTTCTTTTTTTACAGTTTCAGTAAGCCTTTCCCATCCAGAAATATTTAAATCTCTCTCAATATTCCCCAACCATAATGACCATGCAAAAGGTTAATTCCAACTTTCCCCATACTATTTCTTTTGAAACACTGCTTTTGTTAAAAACCTTCAAATCCATTAAGCTGCCGCAGCTAAAGGGGAAAATGGCATTAACAAATGATTTTATTCATATGTAGGATACACTCTGTTTTATTTTTATACAAATTAATTAAAAGTTCTATCCTGCAAAATGGCTATTATTTAGCCATTAACCAGAGGACTGTTTATCACCAGTAAATGATGGTGCAAAGGTGTTAGTTTTAAAAGTCTCTGGCTGAAATTAAACTTTCTGTACAAAGCATAATGAGAAAATGGAAATAGGATCATAAAGGTTAAACTATGAAGCCATCCCTGTGCCTTTGAAACTACGAGATGCTGTGGTTCTCTAACCCAGGCAGATAAAGAGTTATTACCCATTCATTCTTGGTGGTGGGTAATTATCAATTTCAAAGCACAGGGAGAACTTGCAGTTCTGAAATAAAATGCTTTCTGGCAATGCTAGGCTTTTCGTGTAGCTCCTTAATGATCCAGTGACATTAATCTAGGCAGGTTGTTTCCATTTCACTTGATGTTTGTGCCTCAGAACCAAAGCTGTCTTATAGCTATAATTGACAAGGGAACACTGCTGCCTTGTGCTGTCGTAAATAGAGTTACAGTAGAATGTGAAGTTTTGTATTTGATTGTACAGGAATTGACTTAATTATATCCTGGGCGTCGATGTCGCTCTCTGTCTTTATTTCTCTCTTTTCTGCCTGCTTGCTTTTTTTTGTCTTAGTATCTATATCCAAAATCCTCTAAAGCTGTAACCCAAACCACCGGCCTATAAGCTATTTGGGTGGGCAACTCAAGTCTCTGGGCCAGTGAGAGAGCCAAAATAGTTTGCACCTTATTATGGGAGTGCTGATAAGGTCAGCAGCAAGCGGCATATACCACCCAAGAACAATTTTAATTTTAATAGCTTTTACTCTGTATTTCATAAGCGTGCCCATTGAAATTGAGTCATCAAAGCTGCAAGTTCTTCAAGACAGATTTTAGCCCGAGAGCTAGGAGTAATTATCCCAGTGGATGTTACCCTGTGTAGCTATTTCAACCTCGTTTATCATTTCAAACAGCTACATACTCTGCCTGCTAATTTCATCAGATGGATTAGCTTCTCTCACTTGTCCATCTTTTTTTTTATTTCTCGGGGTGAAATATTGCCTCCATTCCCTGTTTTAATAAGCCGAGAAGGCATGCACCGCTGCACTGCTTCTGACTCCTATTTTCTTCAGCTCCTTAGGTTGATCATTTGGGGAGAAGAGCTGCAAGTAAATGTGAAGGTGAAAACTTGGCCACTCTTACCTGGAGGGTGGAACCAGCTGCTTTCGCTTTGCATACAAATTTCTTGCATGAGCCTTCATATATCTTGACGGAGGCTCTCTGTCCCCGGCATCCCAGCCCACTGAATAAAACTGCACGGTTTCTTCACCAGAGGTGAAAGCACAATCTGGGAGATGGAGATACAAAAGAGCTTTTGTGAGAGCAGATTTAGCCTATTTACATAAATGCAAAAAGAAAAGAAATTATTGCAGCTCAGAGATCATGAAATATTTTGCAATTTAATTACATTTCAAGATTTAAAAAATGAGTGGATTTTTTAACACAAATATATGCATTGCACTTTTATTTTCCCGACAAGTCAGCATTTTTACATGGACCCACTTTAAATGATTAACAATATATTTGGCAATAGAAGCCAGATTGTTCTCTATATGTCTACATGTGAACTGTTGGTAGCACATCACAGTGTTTATCTGTAGAACAGATGTGACTGTGAATTTTTATACCCCATCAGATCAGTGTAGTTAAAGTTTCATTGGAAAAAAACCCATGTGCTTCTGCGTGTAAATTCTCTACTTAAAACACAATATAAACGTTAAATTGGTAACAATACCTTAACAATGTCTCAAATTTCAATGCAGACGTACAAATTCTGTTTACATTGGCAGGAGATTTCCTCTTTTGATCAATTTATATGTTCTTATAATTGTAACCTGAGAGCGCTACAATAGCACACACACGTTGTCATTTTGGCATTATGAACGTCCGCACAGTACAGAAAAGGAAGGAAAGATCTGTATTTATATAACACCTCCGGACATGCCACAGCACTTTGCAAACAATGATATATTTTTGGAAATGCAAAAAAGGAAAGGTTGCAGCTAGTGTGACAGTCATATTCCACACAGTTGCTCCTCATCAGCTGTTAGCTGAGGCACAATTATTGGGCAAGTACCAGGAAGAGGTAGCACGCAACAAAAGCTTTTCACTCTACCTCGGTACACGTGACAATAAACTGAACTGAACTAAACTGAACTGAACCGAACTGAAGAATGCCTCTTGTCTTCAACATAAAGCCAGCCACATCAAACCAGCCACATTTTCATCTCAAAGATTTAATGCACTAACGTGTTAACAAAAACAATGAAAGCAAAGCTCAGAAATGAGTTGATCACATGATTTGCAGGAAGGAACTGCAGATGCTGGTTTACACCGAAGATAGACACAAAATGCTGGACAGGTGATGTTTCAGGTCGCGACCCTTCAGTCTGAAGAAGGGTCTCGACCCGAATCGTCACCTATTCCTTCTCTCCAGAGATGCTGCCTGACACACTGAGTTACTCCAGCATTTTGTGTCTATCTTCAGTGCATAGAATGTTGTGTAATGACTGATTTTTCTTCAACCTCTATCCTGCAAACTGTGCACAATACAATTCATGTGACAATCTATTAGGCTAACTATAGAATCCGATCAGAAGAAGACACCACCGAGAGAAAAATGACTATGTTTTATGAAATATTATCCAATCTTCTACGGCATTGCTCAGTGAATTGAAAGACCTGCTGTCTTATATGTTTTAAATGTCTTAAATGTAATTCAATGAAAAATCCTCATTGGGCCCACTGGTTCACAGTATTCAAAATCACCTTTTATATGATCTGCTAATCTGGGACATTTGCTGGTGCTTTGGGAATCACATTCAACAAACTTTACTCGGATTTGGAGAACAGTAATGAAGTGCCGTCATTTTCTTTATATTCTTTTCCTGATGCATTTTTTTTTTTTTAAAGCTGACAAGCTCAACCAGTTGGTTTGTAACCTGCATCAGTTTGGAAATATGCGCCATTTCATAGATCTGTTGGATGTTCTTGCCGAGTATTCGTGAGTGTGAGGGCACAAGGGTTACAGTGCAATGAATTGCAGCATTCAGGAAGGTCCTCAGGTTGATAAAACTGGGATTGGGATATTGAAGCTTAATGAAAGGCATAGATAGAGTGGATGTGGAAAGGATGTTTCCACTGGTGGGATAGTCAAGGACCAGAGGTCATAGCCTCAGAATGAAAGGGCGCTCTTTTATAAAGGAGGTGAGGAGGAACTTCTTTAGTCAGAGGGTACCTAACCTGTGGAACTCATTTGCACAGAGGGCTGTGGAGGCCGTCAGTGGATATTTTGAAGGCAGAGATAGACAAATTCTTGATTAGAATGGGTGTCAAGGGTTATGGGGAGAAGGCAGGAAAATGGGATTAGGAGACAGAGATCAGCCATGATTGAATGGCAGAGTAGACTCGATGGGCTGAATGGCCTAATTCTACTCCTATAATTTGTGAACTTGTGAATTGGAGTTTGGCAGCCTAGTGGTTTTCTGCATCCTGGCAGGAGAAATACGAGGTTCGTGAGCTCAGGAGGATCGAATATTCAACTGTTAACAATTGATGCTAATCTGATGCTCATGGCTACATGCCTTCCTTTTGGGAGGTGTGTAAGGAGGAATACTTAAATTGATTGCAAGATAGAGCTTGGAAACAGTTCTGTGCAACCCACCGAGATCCATACTGACTATCAATCACCCCAGTACTTAGTTCACACCAGTAGCAATGTTTTTGCCATTTCGCACACACGCACTACACGCCACGGGCAATTTACAGAGGCAAATTACGGTAACCTACAAACCCGCACATCTTTGGGACGTGAGATGAAACCAGAGCACTTGGAGGATCACAAAGAACGTGCAAGCTCCACACAGACAGCCCCACAGGTCAGGATCGAACCCAGGTCCGTGGCACTGTGAGGCAACAGTTCTACCAGCTGCACCACTGTGCAACCCAAGTAATTTTGCAGTTTCTTATTGACAACGTAGGCTTTGTAGGCCGACAAGTAAAGAAAAAACTTTTTTTTTAAATCCTGCCTGCCTGCCTGCCTGCTCTCTGACAGGTTGATACTGAGGAAGAAATTATCCCTGTCCAAAATGTTCCTGTAATAAACGACACCATAGATTTAGGTGGCTCCTTCACTGTGAACATTTCCTTCTTGGAATGGCACCTACGCCCACGATTTGCCCAGAAATGAATGGAGATGAAGTAGACCTTTGTCAATGCAGAATTTTAAAATACTCCAGCAACTTGATTGGCTTGATGAGAAGCTTTGCTTGAATTATAATGATAAATGCAGGAACAGCAACCAAAATCATTGACAAATCTAATATTAAATCACTTAAAAATACTTGAAAATAGTCAAAACAGAACTATAAAACATCAGAAAGTCAAAGGTTAATTACAAAAACGTATAAATTATCTTTTACACATACCTCTCACCTTCCCTCAGCCATACGTCTCCTTTCAAATTTGACTCAAATTTACTTTTAACTGTTCTCATAATGTCAAACAAAACATTGCTTCGGAGACAAAAATAGGGAGATAGGGAAAGTAGTCCATATTTCAGAGAGTCTTATCAAGGATCTTTATATTGGGGGCTGGCCAATGGAGCATCTCTGGAAGATCCATTCTCTTGTACACTTCAGTAAATGAGTCGGCTTGGGAGCTTGGTCTCCACATACACTAATGTCATCTGCGTTCTGCACAGATAACTGGACAAGATCTATGTGTAACAATGCTAGTTAGGAGTGCACGATCTCCTGGTTGCTGTCCTTTTTAACTCCTCTTCCCATCCTCCCATCACTGTTCCATTGACTCCATTTATACCAAAGGTTTCAAAGGTCTTTTATTGTCACATGTACCAATTAAGGTACAGTGATATACGAATTACCATACTGCCATATGAGAAAAAAAGCAACAAGACACACAACTACATAAAAGTTAACATAAACATCCACCACAGCGGATTCCCCTTTTCCTCACTGTGATGGAAGGCCAAAAAGTCCAATCTTCTTCCTCTTTATTCTCCCGTGGTCATGGCAGTCGAAGCTCCCGTGTCAGGGCGATCGAAACTCCCACGTCGGGGCAGCCAAAGCTCCTGCGGCTTGGAGCTCCCGAAGTCGGTCTCTGATCAGAGACCACGGGCTCCTTGATGTTAAGACCGCAAGCACCCACAGATGGAGCTCTGAGATCGATCTCTGACAAAGGAATCATGGGCTCCGTGATGTTAAAGTTCCGCAGGCTCCCCGCGGTGGAGCTCTCAAAAGTCAGTCTCCAGCAAAGGCCGCCAACTCCTCGGTGTTAGGCCGCAGTGTGTACGGAGATACGATATAGACACACGCTGCCTCGGTACAGCCACCAGCATAACCAAGGGCGAGTCGCACCACAGCCACTCCCTCTTCTCCCCTCTCCCATCGAGGAAGAGGTATGGATGTGTGAAAACGCACAGATTCAGGGACAGTTTCTTCCAAACAGTTATCTGGCAACTGAACCATCATAGCAATGACTAGAGTGCAGTCCTGAACTACTATCTACCTCATTGGAGACCCTCGGACTTTCTTTGATCAGATTTTACTGGACTTTATCATGCACTAAACGGTATTTCCTTTATCATGTATTTGTACACTGTGGATGGTGTGATTGTAATCAAGTATTATCTTTCCGCTGACTAATAAGCACACAACAAAAGCTTTTCACTGTACCTCGATACACGTGACAATGAATTAAACTCATACTGATCTTTCCATCCTGGGCCTCCTCCATTGCCTGAGTAAGGCCAAATGCAAACTGGAGGAACAATACCACAAATTTTTGATGATGATGATGATACTTTATTGCCACATGTACCAATGTACCTAAGTACAGAGAAAGTCTTTGTTTTGCATACAATCCAGTAAAATCATTCTATAGATAAGCACATGCATAGATAAGTACAAAAGTACAATGATTATAGTGTAATAGTAGCGATTGTATTAACGACTGTAGTGTAATAATTCCACTTGGCTGGCCTACAACCCAATCGTATGAACATTATGTGTAGGAAGGAACTGCAAATGCTGGTTTACACTGAAGATAGACACAAACAAAACGTCACATATTCCTTGTCTCCAGAGATGCTGCCTGATCCTTTGAGTTACTCCAGCATTTTTTAATTCAAATTTCTTGATTATTACAGGTGTCTGAGGACATGGGGAGAAGGCAGGAGAATGAGAGAGAGATAGATCAATCATGATTGAATGGCGGAGTAGACTTGATGGGCCAAATGGTCTAATTCTACTCCTATTCCTTATGTCCTTATGACCTTATTTTGTGTCTTTCTTGGGTATGAACATTAAATTCGCCAATTTCAGATAACTACCTAACCCCTCCCTGCCCCTCTCATTCTTCCCCCATATATCCTTCCCCCCTTCTCCCTCCACCTTCCCTGCGCCCCACTTGGTCTCTCACCTATCCTCCTCTTCCATTTACATCCCTTCCACTAGCTGCACAAATTGCATTTCTTCAATCCATTTGTATCACACCTTCTGTTCTTTCATTTCAGGATTTTGTCTAACCATCTGCCTATCAAATAACCCTCCTCACCTGTGTTAGCCTATTACCTCGCTTTCAACTTTCTTCACCCCTTTCCCCCCATCCCCCCCCACCCACCCCACCTTCCCCCCACCCTCCTCCCAATATCGGTATGAATATGGGTATGGTCCCAACTCAAAAAGCTGCCTATTCATTTTCTCCTGAGATGTGGCTTGACACGCTGAGCTACTCCAGCAGTCTGTATCTTCCTTAGGAATACAATTTTTTTTTCCACAGTTAAATTGTCAAAGAGGATTTCAATTTTCTCAAATGATTTAATCCTGGCTAGAAGATGAATTTATATTGTCAGTTTTCCCCCGGTTGGCTACTGTTATCACACAAAGTCCCCCAGCCTCTTCGATTTACTTCTGAATTTAATTAAACAACTTTCTTGCCTAGAAAGCGGCAAACCGCATTTGGAATATAAAGATAATATTTTTTTCTTTGTCTAGAACTTGGAAAGTGCATTAAACAATGAACTTTTGAGCATTTCATAAGGTAACACCTTTACCCAGAGGGATGTGGCATGCACTATCAGAATTAATTGAAGCAGAGCCAACGTCAACATTTAAGAAAAGATTAAATTAAAAGCTAAAGATAAATGAAAATCAAAGAATTTATGAATATGTTGAACACATGGGATATGGACTACTGCTCAGTTGGTGAATAAACACCAACTGGCTTGTTTTTCTGAAGAAGTGCTTGGAAGTATTAGACTGCACAGTTTCATGTTTTTAATGAGAAGTAAAGCACAATGGAGATGTTCAGTCTGAAGAACGGTCTTAATCAGCAATCCTACTATCCTGAGATGCTGCCTGTCCTGCTGAGTTACTCCAACATTTTGTGTCTATTTTATGAATGGACCTACAGCAGGAACAAGGCTCCTGGGGTTCCTGCAATAGGTGCAGCAACAGGCAACACGTGCTTGCTTAACACTTCTGTAACTTACCGCAGATTTCGTGGAGGAACAGGCATTCATTGCAGCCGCTGCACATCTCACCTTTACTTAAAGGGGACTACCTGAGCAGATCCCAGTCTTCCGGATTCATTAAAGTTCCCCTTTAACCAAGCTTGATCATTTTTCCAACCCCTGCCATCCCTTCCCCACCTTGAGTTCCAGTGCTACAATTTAACTGACAAAGAAGGGTCTTGACCCAAAACGTCATGCATTCCTTCTCTCCAGAGATGCTGCCTGTCCCGCCGAGTTACTCCAGCATTTTGTGTCTAACTTCAATCTAGCTGACAACATCTCTGCTCCTGACCAGGGAGTTGTATCAGAGGGCGATGGAGGCAGGTTCTCTGGATACTTTCAAGAGAGAGCTGGATAGGGCTCTTAAAGATAGCGGAGTCAGGGGATATGGGGAGAAGGCAGGAATGGGGTACTGATTGGGGATGATCAGCCATGATCACATTGAATCGAAGGGACGAATGGCCTACTCCTGCACCTATTGTCTATTGTCTATTGTCTATAAGGAAACCATCATGCAGCCTGTTAAATAGATAAACATTTCAGCATTTTCAACTGGCATTGTCTTCAGTACTTGTATGAATAGAATTGATGGAGTTGCTGTAAATGTGGTCATTGTCAAGGTACATTTGAGGAAGACAGGATAAGCCCACACTCATCTTGGGTCCTTCATTGTGGCTCTGATCCTGTCAATAACTGCCAAGTTGACCCTATATTCATTTTATTTCAAGGAACTTGTACAATTAATTGGCATACTTTTGCATCTGGTTATTGTAACGATGCAATCTAACCTGCACACAGTCTCTCTTACTTGTTGGAACTGCTGTTCTGATTTTACAAAAGCACATTTTATCAAAAACTGCGCAAAGATACACTTAATGACTAGAAATAATTTAATAGCATGACCTCTATAGCTGTTAAGACACATTTCATATATGATCATTGCAGAATATGTTCATTGAGGTCTTTTAATGTAAAGGATTCAGACTGGTATTTTTCTTAAAATTGAATGAGTATTATATTCATATTCCAAAAACGTATTTATTCAGATGACAATTCATGACCTGTCAGGATTGGAACAAAGAGGATTGATTAAATGAGTAAAATGATTAAGTTTGGAAATTGATCAAATTTGTCTGATTAAGAATGGACTGGACCTAGATATCCCCGTGTAAATGGCCGTTGCCTGTTATGGAAATAGAGAACATTCTGGTTCATTCAAAGAATTGTCCAGTGATTGTCGCTAGACATATGACATCAATATTTTAATTGAAAACTTCTATTCATAGATATCTACCATCAGCACCATGTCCAGGTCTGAAGAAGGGTCCCAAATTGAAATGTTGCCTGCCCATGTTCGTCAGAGATGCTGCCTGACCCACTGTGTTACACCAGCACTTTGTTCAAGATTCTAGCATTTTGTGCCGAGCACCATTATCTTGTTCCCTTCTCCCACCTTCAAATAAAGGACTGACCATTATTACTGGAGAACTGCCATTGTTGCAGAAGGTGGTTGAATTCTCACCATGGAGCAGACAGTCCTTGTCATAATGTGGAGGTTGAGATGTAACTTTTCCAAGCAAGATGCTGACTATGTCTAATATTCTGTAGGAGGAAGAGTGCAATGTCCATGGTGAAAGGTCACAGAGTGTGACAATACTCTTCTTATGGTACATTGGATAAGAACCACAGCAGGCTGCATTTCGGGATCTTGTACAGCCTGGTGCTGCCTCTTATGAGTTACCGACACAACGTTCCATTTTGAAGGGAAAAAAATCACAATGTGTGCTGCCGTTCTAGTCAAAAATAGCCTGAGGCAGGTCTGTTCTATCTGCCCTTTCAATCCACTGGCACTTGGACATGTGTCCCAACTGATTCCTGGAACAAGTTGTCTAACAGCAGCTTTAGATCCTGTTATGTCTCCCACTATATGTTGGCAGCCAGCATCACGATTCAGAAGCTGGTGTCCTGCTCCTGTCTTTGTACGTATCCTACTCCATCACTAAATGAGAGAGGCAAACCAACTTGCTTCACAGTGGGGATATCTTGCAGATACAAATGAAAAGAAAGAATCCAGGCATCTGAACAAAAATGCAATGCTCCTGCACATTGGTTTTCCAGATGTGAAATAAGACCATAAGATATTGGAGCAGCATTTGGCTGATCTATTTTATCCTCTCAACCCCATTCTCCTGCCTTTTCCCAATAACCTCTGACACCATTACTAATCAAGAACCTATCAATCTCTGTTTTAAAAATACCCCGTGACTTGGCCTCTACAGTCATCTGTGGCAATGAATTACATAAATTCACTGCCTTATGGCTAAAGAAATTCCTCTTCATCTCCATTCTTAAAGGTGCATCCTTTTATTCTGAGGCTGTGCCCACTGGTCCTAGACTCTCCCACTACTGGAAGCATCCTCTCCAAATGTTGTTTTGATTTCGAATCCCAAGATCTGACATAATGTGCAACATTCTGGGGCCTCCTAGTAAGAGGGCACTTGTAGCTCCCAATCTTCACTCCCCTAGTCCTCAACACCTCACTCCTCTGAGTAATGGCCCGCCTGAGAAAAGTCCGGTGAGGATGAAATAAATTTGACAGAGGGGTAAGGCTGAAAGAACAAGATGAAGATCCAAGTACTCATGGGTGGGGCTTAACAGTGACGTCTTCCTCTCTGCTTCATTCTTACCTTTTATTTTATCCTTTGGAAGGCAAATTGACAAGATGTAAAATCTGCCTGTTAGTTAAATTATCAATGAAAATATCACGTCAGTTTTGGTCACAACTGCAATGCATACGCCGTGTTAAGGGGCTTATTATACATAATACCTTTTTTTCTGATTTAATAGATGGGCCTTAACGAGCTCTCTCATGGAGCCCCTACTAACTCAGCATTGTTACATAACTGTATGTTGTTGTTGTTTTTTGACAGATTTGTGAAGCATTATTCATCCCCTGGACGTAAATGGAATGATTTGCCATTAAAGTGCCTCTCCAACATGGTTGGCAGCTGTTAGAACGTGGAATGGGCACTCTTGTTACCTTCAGCTTACTGAGGAAAAGTGTTCAAAAACAAAAATCTCAAACTCAGCACAAAGCTCAGAGTCGATCGAGCAGCAGTGATCATCACCCTGCTCTACGATGCACCTTGTTTAGTCCACTCCACAAAACACTGGAGAGCCACTAGTTGATGCAACATGCTCAAAATAACTGGCATGGTAGAAGGATGAGGGGTGTGGGGGATGGATCTCATTGAAACCTACCAAATAATGAAAGACTGACATAGAGTGGATGTGGAGAGGATGTTTCCAGTAGTGGCAGAGTCTGTAATAAAAGGACATGCCTTTAGAATGAAGATGAGGAGGAATTTCTGTAGCCAGAGCGGGTATGATGAATTCATTACCACAGACGGCTGTGGAGGGCATCATTGGATATTTTAAAAGCAGAGTTTGATAGGTATTTGATTAGGAAGAGCATCAAAGGCTACAGGGAGAAGGCAGGAGAATGGAGTTGAGAGGGAAAAATAAATCAGCCATGATCAATTGGGTGGAGCAGTGGCCGAATTACCTAATTCTGCTCCTATGTCTTATGGATAGGTAAACAAATATCGGCGTCCTCTCTCAGACCAACATCCCCAGCATTGAATTTCTTGATCACACTCTGCAACCTCCAATGGATGGGCACATTGACCACATCTCCAATTCCTAATTCTTAAAACAGGCATTCAATATTAACAATGTTAGAACAAAAGCTTTCCAGGACAGAGAAAATGCTTAAAGAAGATTCTGAATGTCCTGAAAGTCTGAAATTAGTTCTCACTCTGGAATTGTTGGTCAAAAGAGAGGAGGATCCAGGAAGGTAATGATCACCTTGAGTATCTATAAAGTGATCAGGCAAGAGATCAGGTACAGACAGCAGAAGGAATGTACCACCTCCCACATATCCTGACCTGCCAAACATTTTCCACCCCATCTGTGGCAGATAATGTAGATTCTACGTGGAACTCCTCATCCACTTCAGAACCCGTCCTCACCCCCGAGGGACGACCAAAGAAGAATTAGACATTAATGTACGATGGTGCCTTTCATATCAGTTTGGGAGATGGTTGGTAAGCCTGTTATTTTCTCATTTCCCTTCTGTTTTCATTTCAATAAAATAACATTCTTAACTGTCAGTTACTGCTGACTAAATGGGCTTTCTACTTGAGCATCCTGCCTTTTGCATTTTATGCAATGCGCACTCAAATAATATGTCTTAAATATCCTGCTAACAAATATGTAAACAGGGCAATTCACACGCTGTTGTTGATGACTATTATTATTGTGTTGCTCCTTGGAACCCAATAAAAGGGAGACTCACCAATCCATTATCACTTAGGCATAAACACAGAAGGAATTAATTTGTCTCTAATGTGTTAATACAGATACATTAGTGCACATAAACTACAGGAGGAAGACAGCAAGAATAAAGCACAATGTGCTCTTCAAAGCTTGAATGGCATTGATATAATTCAATTAAACTGTAGTAAAATTGTGATGCATTTATTGATTGGATTAAATTGATGATTCTCTTCTTCTTAGGGGGTTCCTTGGGATCGAGGATAACTTGCTTCCACTTCTGCAGGTTCTGTGGTGAATGAGGAGGTTAATGGGGGAGCTGTAGGCTCAGCCACAGGTGGGGCAGAAGGTTATGCTGGGACTGGTTGGTGGGGGCGATGTGTTCCTCCCGTCTATAACACTGGCTCAAGAGTAATGGAATCAACGTCCTCAATGCCAGTACCAAGCGTTCCTTCTCCATTTAGAGTGTTCATGGACCAGTGATCCTCGTTAATCGGTGAGGATGATCAACTCCCCACATGCACAAGCATGTGGACATGAGTGGCGAACATTATATTTTGCGATTTTTCTGTTTGATGTATTTTTTTAAACAAATTCAGTGCAAGACGCATCCGGCATTCAGTATTAAACAGTGCTGTACTAGATTGATTGAAAGATGTAGCATGGAAGCGGACCCTTCGGCGCACCGAGTCCAAGCTGGCCATCGATCATCCGTTCACACTAGTTCAATCTTATCCCTCCCTTACATCTACTTCCAACACACGAGGCAATTTACAGAGATCAATGAACCTGCACGTCTTGGGGATGTGGGAGGAAACCCATGCAGTCTCAGGGAGAAGGTGCAAACTCCACACAGAGAGCACCCAAGATCAGGATCGAACCCAGGTCTCTAGCGTTGTGAGGCAGCTCGACCTGCTGCGCCACTGTGCCGCCCACATGACGTTCGCTCCGTTTTACCTCCGACTCATTTCATTGTAGCTTTAAAAAAAAAAACTGAAATATCCGAATGAATTCAAATGGCCCAGGTCAGGTAATGATTTTGTCCTTTGTGACAAAGAACTCAGTGCTTATTCTTACAATAAATAATAAAGTTGGAGGGATACTGTTACTCTGGAGACTATGAATCTAAATCTTATTATTTCTTATTCATGCAATATAGTTGAAAAAAAATGTACATATAAACGCAATTGCATTCATTCATTGATATTGCAGCAAGAAGATCTTTTGTTAGCCAATTTTAAAGGCTGCCCTGGGAAGCAAGTGCAATGAGAAAGGAAAGAGGTCCAGTTTTGAATGAATGTAAAGAAAACCAAAGGATTTTGTTCTGAGTGAATGAAATGCAGAAAGTCATAGATTTTGGAATTCAAAATGATTCACAATCAGTCTTTCAAATGGATAGAAATATCACACTTTTTTGTGCAAGATATGGCTTATTATAAAAGCTTGGATAAATGGAGTTCCACAATGGAACAGTAGGTGGCACATGTGTGACACATTTTAAATAAGAGCCAGTTTCCACTGTAAAACCATCCATCAAACCGGAGGGATGATAGGTAGATCAATCTACATATATGAGAGTAATGAGAAAGTCCCATACAGCCCATCTAGTTCACTTTCTCATTTGGGTCATATTCAGGGCCTGTTGAAATAGAAACAATGATAAATGTAAAATCCCTGTTTGGCACTTTGAGTTGACTTTTTTTTTTAAGGAAACTACACCGACCACTTTGACTTTTGAAATTATGATCTGAAGCTTAGACTTTGATAGTTCTGAATAATAGTCTGGATTGGTCAATGTCTCTTTAAATATGACAAGAGAGATATTCAAGTGTATATTCAGTAAACTTGGTGCCATTCATTCTGTCATTCGCCTGATTGATGCAAGGTGGAACAGGGCAAAGAAAGGCAACTTGTTTATCCCTTGCCCCTGAGCAACAGACCAAATCTCTGCTGTTACATCCTCTGACCATAGTAACCTGTATCAAAGTGATTGATGAAAAAATCCATCAGGTTTGAGCGGTTACCAATGTCAGCACGCAAAAAGCATCCAAACCACTCTGTGATTCAGTCCCCTTAAAGAGGAGGTACTCGGCTTCCTGGTCTTGGAGTCTATAGTGTCTTCTAATTTTCTTTATAGTTAAGTCAAGTCAAGTTTATGGGTCTGTGGTATTGCCTCCATTGTCTTCAAGGTCGGCCGCAGGAGGTGCCCCTGGACCACAAAGGCGGTTGGTGAGGAGAGTGACGTCAGCTCATTGGCCGAGTCCGTCGAGGGCGTCGGAGGAGGCCCTGAAGCTGCCTGGAGCTTACCTGGGACAGGAACCGTTCCAGTACATAGAGCGCGTAGACCAGACTTTGGGCTTTTTGTAAATGGTGGCAAAATATGGCGACTCCCGCATGTGCGATCTATGCAAAAGGAATTTAATTGTGCAGTGCACACGTGACAATAAAGAACCATTGAACAAGTACGGTGAGGTGAGGTGCAATGAATACCTTACTTGCTGCAACATCACAGGCACATAGACACAGACTAAACGCTAAACATCAATTCTACACGATAGTGAAAAGTAAAAGACTGTGCAAAAACAAAACGTTAGTGTAAAACACAATTGGAAAACAAGTCCATAGTGGTGCAAATGGTAATCCATAGTGTTCTGTGGTTGAGGTAGGATTAGGGTTGTGGAGGTCAGTTCAAGAACCTCATTGTTCCTGAATCTGGTGGCGTGGTCTAGAGCCTTCTGTATTTCTTGAGGTAGAGTTGAGAAGAAGGCACGGGTCAGTGTGGGGATATTTGATGATTGATGCCACCTTCTTCAAGCAGTGCCTCGTGTAGATGTTATCGATGGTGAGGAGGGCTTTGCCCATGATGTACTAGGCTGAGCCCATCACTCTCTATAGCCTCTTGCATTCCTCTGAATTACCATACCAGGCACATTGCAACTAGCCAGCATAGTTTCTACAGTGATATAATTTAGTTACAGTATTCAAAAACATGCTGCATCTCTTTAAACTTCTCAAAAACTTTTAAGACTTCCTGGGGCATCTTCTTCATGCTTACATCAATGTGCAGGGAACAGAATATGTCATGCAACATGTTAATGCCCGGAAATTCGAAGCTTCTAACTCTCTCCACTGCCGCCAATGAAAACTGGCACTGTAGTTGCTGTCGTCTGTGAACTGTACTGACTGGAGTGCAGAAGGATGAGGGGGAACCTCATTGCAATTTACAGGGCCTGTCCCATTTGGCGATTTTTTTAATGATTGCCGGCATAATTGACTGACGTATCAGGTCACCAAAGGATTTGCGGCGTGATGCGGGCGTGATGAGGGCGTGACACGGTGTGATGACGTATGATGCATGGTGTTTTCTCAAGTGTCGCAATATTTTTTTTGTCGCCGCTGGATTTTGAAATATTCAAAATCTTTTGGCGATACTGATATGATGCCGGCAGTCGCCAAAAAAATCGCCAGGTGGGACAGGCCCTTACCGAATAGTGAAAAGCCTGGGTAAAGTGTAGGATGTTTCCACTATTAGGAGAGTCTAGGAACAGAGGTCATAGTTTCAGAATTACAGGACGTACCTTTAGAAAGGAAGATGAGGAGGAATTTCTATAGTCAGTGGGGGATAAATCTGTGGATTTGTTTGCCATAGACGGCTGTGGTGGCCGTCAATGGATATTTTTAAGGTGGAGATTGACAGATTCTTGATTAGTAAGGGTGTCTGGGATTATGGGGAGAAAGCAGGAGAATGGGTTGACATTGAGGGTCGGTCTGAAGAATGGTCCCAAACCGAAACATGACTTATCCTTTTCCTCTAGAGATGTTGCCTGCATTTTGTTTGTGATTTTTTGTAAATAACTTAGTGACCGGGAAGCCGGTGGAATTACAAGAAAATGAAATAAATGGAAAGGAAAATAAAACAGGTTTCAATTAGAGGATGTAGCTAAAGGTTGAAGTTTTATTTTCTTTTCTCTCTCTCGTTTGTCATATCATACTATGTTTGCATATTCTGTTGTGCTGCAGCAAGTAAGAATTTCATTGTTCTATCTGGGTTATATGACAATAAAACACTCTTGACTCTTGAAGTTACTCAAACATGTCTTCAAACAAAAGTGTTTTCAAGTACCTATAACAAAACAACAGAAACATTGGTGAAATTCAATTTCAGTGCAAATGGGAGGATTGCAAGTCGGCTTGTTATAGATTGTGCCTCAGTTCCTTTTCTATTGAAATCAATGAAAAGTAAAATCAGGTAGGATACATTGCAGGCAACTGATTCATAGCTGACTGCAGTACAGAGGAGATTGTTCTGTGAGCATTGAATACACTTTACTGGTTTCGAGGACGTTCATATAAATAAGCCTTTAGTATCAGACTTTCAGCATGAGAATATTTCGAATTTTAGCTTGAAGACAACAGACATGTTGCTGAAGCCTATTAGTCATACTCTTTAAACAGACAAAAGCTTTAGAAGATGACACTGTACAGATGTAACAGATGTAAAGCAGAGAATTAATCTTTGCATAGACGTGGCTCCTTTCTATTTTAAATAATATTGGTTCAGCTGGAACCAAATAGCAGAACTTATAGAGGGATTGATATTCTTTTAATTACTTAGGAATCCAAACCATAACCCATCTGAACCTGCCAAAACTTTCCATATCTATTTGGGTCCCCAGCTGAAACATCCATTCTGCTATGCGATCAAATCAGATCAAGCATAAATACAATCAAGCTAAACACACGTACAATAGGTAGAGCGAAGGCAAAGATACAGAATGCAGAATATAGTTCTCAACATTGTAGCGCAACAGTTCCAGGGACAATGTCCAATATCTGGAATAACGTAGACGAGAATCAAATTGTACCCTGGTTTATGGAAGGACTGTTCCGAAGCCTGATGACAATAGACAATAGACAATAGACAACAGACAATAGACAATATACAATAGACAATAGGTGCAGGAGTAGGCCATTTGGCCCTTTGAGCCAGCACTGCCATTCAATGTGATCATGGCTGATCATCCCCAATCAGTACCCCGTTCCTGCCTTCTCCCCATATCCCCTGACTATGCTATCTTTAAGAGCCCTATCTAGCTCTCTCTTGAAAGCTTCCAGAGAACCGGCCTCCACCCCCCTCTGAGGCAGAGAATTCCACAGACTCACAACCCTCTGTGAGAAAAAGTGTTTCCTCGTCTCCGTTCTAAATGGCTTACCCCTTATGCTTAAACTGTGGCCCCTGGTTCTGGACTCCCCCAACATCGGGAACATGTTTCCTGCCTCTAGCGTGTCCAAACCCTTAACAATCTTATATGTTTCAATAAGATCCCCTCTCAACCTTCTAAACTCGGAATAACTAAACAACGAGTGTATAAGCCTGGGGAACGGGGAAGAAGCTGTTCTGAAGCTGCCACTTTCACATAATGGATGAGCTTTGAAGAACTGTGGTGATGGGGAACTGTTGGAGCAGGATGGAATAATGAACTGCATCATAGAGTGGTCAAAGAAGACGAGGAAAGATCATGCACTAAGGTTAAAGACTCTAATGACTTTGGATCCATTTTGGACCTTTGAAATAGATGTATGATTGGAGATCTTGAGATGGAATTAATCTACTTCACAACAAAATACGTTAAGCACAGGAGTTAAACAAGACCATTTAGCCCATCAAATCCATACTTCTATAAACTACCTTCATTACCATTGGCATTGAGTTTCTACATGCAAATTAAAATCTGCTATCTCTCTCCATTGGCTCAGATGTTCAGTGAGCTATGAGACAACATGCTCCAAAACCAAGAGAGGAAAGTACAATTAGAGATAGGACAGTAGTTGGGCTCGTTATTGTGGAGGGAATGGATCGATGAGGCGTTATCTTGGCAGTGGCATAGCTGCACTAGCTCATGAGGGTGGAATTTGTCAGGTGATGGTGAAGAAAGAAAGATCTAACCCTCGCATTTTGTGTTAGTGCATCATCCATGGTGCCTGACTTCACTGCCTGAAATCTCCCATAGGTTGGGGAAGTGATATATGAAGCACTGGAATGGAAGCTGATGAGGATATGAAAAAGTGGGCTTAGACTGCGGACCACTTTGGAAATCACAATCCCCAGCAAATGTACTTCCATCTACTCAAACATGACAGTATAATCTAGAGCCTTTCACTCAACAAATTTTAAAGCAAGACAAAGCAAATTCTTGAAAGACAAATGGACCTGTAAAATTGAATTGAAATGAAAGATACAACATGGAAACAGACCCTTCGGCCCAGTGAGTCCATTCTAAGCGTCGATCACCCATGCACACTAGTTCTGTGTAATCTTGCTTTTGTATCCTCTCCTTAAACACTAGGGGCAATTCACAGCAGCCAATTAACCTACAAAACTGCACACCTTTGGGATGTGGAAACTGGAGTTCCAAGAGGAAACCCATAGGGTCACAGGGAGAATGTGCACACACAGAAAGCACCCAAGGTCAGGATCGAACCCGGGTCTCTGGCATTGTGAGGCAGTATCTCTACTAGCTGTGCTAAAATGGTTTGGTATGAGGCAAAGTTAATGGCATTTCAGAGTTGCAAGAAGAGAAAAAAAGAAGTAAAACCTGAAATAAGTCTATTCGACCGGTGTTACAGTTTTTACTTGGCACGATTTGAACACAAGCAAACAACACCAAGTAAGACACAATGCATTAGGCAATGAAACCAAGTATTTGGAAGGTACTGAAGCAATCCAAACTTCTTCCTGCAGCGGCTGCACGAAGAGGGGGAGCGATGGTGGAAGGTTCCGGCACATCGCCAGGCCAGGCCAACCGTTCCATCACTAATCTAGTGCTGCCAGCAGCTAAGATAAGACTCAATATTTTTAAGAATGCGATAGTTGAAAGCTACAAGATGGCACTGGAAATGTGCTGACTCTTGATCTACTGCCTCAGAAGAGAAACACTATCTTTTTTACACTGTATTCATTGCACTCTTTTACTTATGTATTGCCCTTATGTACCGAGTAATTTTGTTGGATTGTATGCAAAACAAGGCATTTCACCGTATCTAGGTGCATGTGGTGGTAAAGTCACTATTGAACCATGGAACTATTGAGAAGCTTGCAAGCTCTTGCTCCAAAGGGATTGTGTTGCTATTAGCATATCAGTCCAGCAGATGCTGCACTTTACTGTTAAGTGTATTTGCTGGCTATTCAACCACCGACCCACCACCCAGCCCCATCCCCCTCAAACTCCCCATTGCTTCCCCCTCCCACCCTCATACATACAACCACCCAACCTCCATTAACACGATGCAAATTGCAAAGTCTGTCACCACCCAAAGAGTCACCGCCATTCATGTGATACACATACAAATAAATTGTCAGTCTCAGATTAATAATTTCTGCACCACTCTTGAAAGAATTGCAGCCCTGGAAAATGTAATTCCACATTAAAGGCATCCTTAAATAGAATGTGCTTTGATGAGCTAATTTAATACAAATGTTCTTTGTATTTCTAAATTCTTCTGAATATTTTCTAATTTTCCATCTTGCTTTGTAAATGATATATAATTATTTTTAACAGCGCAGTTCTTCAAAGATATTAGGGGATAAATAGCAAGAGCTAGGAAGACAGAGACCATTGATAATAATTTGTAATGAGATGCATATTTATCTATCTTTTTTTTCGAGTACTTTATATGTATCATTTTGGATAATCAAATGGCTCAAACATTCTGACAGGCACAGCTTAGTGGCCTGATTTTGAAAATATTTATCATCTATGACTGCGCTCTCCATAAATTATTTAAATGTGGGAGTGGTATTTGTATTTGATCCCAAGGATTTCCAGAGCAGCTTTTATTTACAAGTTTCACTTTTCATGCTAATTTGATAATCTGAATAACTAAACAACGGTGGTGCTTTTTAGAGAAGTATTTGTAAAATGGTTCAGAGAGGCTCTTTGTCACCCTAGTTCTATCACACGCTGGCCTGTGTTTCAGTTTCTCCATCACCATCAATAATACTCTGGGACCCAAGCCCTATGTCACACTGCCTCAAACTCATAACCAACAACTCAAGACGGTACTGGAGGGTCATTAATAATAGCATACACTACATAACAAATAGGTGGTAATGAATTGAAAACTGTAATTCAGTCATTAATCTATGATGATCCTCCTTAACAACAATCCTTACAATTTATGATGCTCTCAGAACTGCAGCTGACTGGTAGATTTCTGTTACTTTAGATTTTTGAGGCACTTTCAACACCTGTACTGATATAGTTTGGACTCATAATTGAAAATATCAGCAGTAGGCAAAAAAGAAAAGCTTTACGATCCTTTTTGAATACCAACCAAGTATACGAACATCCACTCAAGCATTTTCTAGAATGGGCTGTGTTTCCACAAACCAGATTGTGGCTTTTAATTGATTTTGTGCTTTCTGGCAAAGGAACACATTTTTTTATTAATAAATACTGATAAGGTTGGAGGTTTGAATCTGAAGGTTTTGACTGGATCTAATCTATAAAAATCTAGTTTTATTTGTGAATTCAAAGTTCTCTTTCATGACAATGCACCATTTTTTGAAAACAAATAAATATAACCTACGTTAGATATCAAAATCTAACATCGTGGAGTTCACCAAAAACAAAGCAAAACAACAAACAAATTCAAAACATAAGTCTATCTCCAGATTTTGCCAAGAAATGCAAACTGTTTACTCACAGCAAAAGTTAAAAATCAAAAGTACATAATCTTTTCACTAATTAATGTGGGGATTTTACAGGACAAAAATATACTATATTTTATTTATTTTGTCTGGTCATCAATTCACTATAATGGTCATAGTTAGAAGACTTCTTAAATTTGGCTATATGTATATTTTCCCATACAAGACTATAAATACAACAAGTGCCAGGTTTACGGTTCATTTTAAATGTGCTTCCATACTGTAGGACAGGAAGGTATTTTAGTTTAGAGATACAACGCAGAAACAGTCCTTCGTCCCACTGAGTCTGTACTGACCAGTCATCCCCACACACTAACATTATCCTACACACACTAGGGACAAATTACATTTATACCAAGCCAATTAACCTACACACCTGTATGTCTTTGGAGTGTGGTAGGAAACCGAAGATCTCGGAGAGAAAACCCACGCGGTCATGGGGAGAACGAAGAAACTACGTACAGACAGCACCCGTAATCGGGATCGAACCCGGGTCTTCGGCGCTGTAAGCACTGTAAGGCAGCAACTTTATCACAGCGCCACCGTGTCGCCCTTGTGAAACATCCCCATTTTCCACTCCAAAGTATTAAAAACATAGCATTCAGGAATATTGAAGAGAAGAGACTGAACAAGCACAAACAGGAAACTCTAGATTTATGTATCCAAGGAATCGTGGAAAAAATTTCCAGCAATTAAGCAGGCACACAAAATTAGTTACAATTATTATCACAAAAATAATTTATGATAAGCAGTTAATTATCAAAATAAAATAATCAAATCATCACTTCATGGCATGTTTATGAAATATGGAGATAAGCAATAATTTTACTCTTATGAAAAGGATGGGAATTATGGACAGGCCTTACAATTTCTCAGTCATTCATAATTATTTAATTTACAATGCTTTAATGCTTTGTATTAATTCAACTAGCCCCCTTGTACATAAACCTATGTGAAGTGTTCAGCTATTTAAAAATCAGGAACTCCATGATTCACAGAAAAGATTTGTCCTTTACATCTATTTAGCAATTTCGAGATCCTATCTGGGATGGGTGGGTACTTTCTACCTGCAGTCATTAATTAATTCAACATGGATAGTAAATTTCTTGTTTCTTGCTATGAGGACAAGACTCAAGGCTATAATTTTGCAAGATGTGTGCCACCACAAAGCCTTTGTGGAATGCATTTCTTTCACACATACAGCCTGTGGATGTTTTATTATTTTTCCATAATTCATAGCACTTGGGGGCTGTAAGACTCACAGCCAACACTTCACACTGCTGTAAGGAAGTGTCGCAAACCATTATTGTTATAATTTTTAAAACTTTACTTAATACGTAGGCCTTACTCTTAACCTCCCTGGAAAACCGTAGGCTTGTTTGGGGACATCAAGGAAAGCAAGAAGTGTTCACTATCATCACTCCCATAACTTATTGTTCTTTTCCTGTTGATTGTTGCTTGGTTTATAGCTCGCATTGTTTTTGGCGTAGGCAAGGAAATTTCAAGTCTGGCTTTGTCAAAGTGAAAGGTAAGAGATTAAGGGATTGAACTATTATTTTGTCGCATGTGCGTCAGCATTAAGGACTACCTTGTCAGTTAAATATGAATATGTTTAGTTTAGTTTAGTTTAGTTTAGAGATACAGCGTGGAAACAGGCCCTTCGGCCCACCGAGTTTGCACTGACCAGCGATCCCCGCACATTAGAGGCTAGAGGAATCAAGGGATATGGGGAGAAGGCAGGCACGGGTTACTGATTATGTATGATCAGCCATGATCTCAATGAATGGTGATGCAGGCTCGAAGGGCCAAATGGCTTCCTCCTGCACCTATTTTCTATGTTTCTATTAACACTATCCTACACACACTAGGGACAATTTTACACCTACACCAAGCCAATTAACCTAAAAACCTGTACGTCTTTGGAGTGTGGGAGGAAACCGAAGATCTCGGAGAAAACCCATGCAGGTCACAGGTTGAATGTACAAACTCCGTACAGACAGCCCCCTCACTCTGGATCGAATCTGGGTCTCCAGCGCTGCAAGCACTGTAATGGGCCTGTCCCACTTAGGCGACCTTTTAAGCGACTGCAGGAGACTATGCATTCGACACATAGTCGCCACATGTGCGCGGGTGGTTGCCGGGGCGTTGCCTTCATGGTCGTGAGGAGTTCCCGCATTTTGGGAACTGGTCGCAGCCTCATTATGGTCAGCCGTGTATCTCTGGCTTCTTAAAAGTTGTCTCCACTCATTCTCTCCTCCTTCTCCCCCCTTCTCCCCACTCCCCCCCCCCCTTGCGTGACCCTTCCCGTACACTGTGCTTTCACCGTCCTAATTACAGCGCCAACCTTCCTGTTTATCGTGGTGTGGGTCTGTATCACATTGGCTTTGCACCGTGTGAATTTCACTCAGACAACGCTCCCCCCGCTTGCCCTGTCCCCCGCCTGCATAACGGGCTGGTGAAGGAAGCGATGCGTGTGTCGCCTGGAAAATCGCCTAAGTGGGACAGACCCATAAGGCAGCAACTCTACCACTGCACCACTGCGGCTGCCCAATAAGATACAGGCCAGAGGCACTATGCCAAAACTGGGTAAGACCTTCCTTTATGGCAACACCTAATATTAGTATTTGGGAAACAATATTTGTTTTCACGTAAACTCACAGTGATTTTAACCCCAGTATTTGGCAATGTAAGGCCAAGGTAATTTGAACAATATTCCTTATGTAGCATACAACAGAGATACTGTATGTAGGCATCTATTAGATAAACACAATTCAAATAAATAAATAAAATGTTATTCTGTATTTTCTAAGGTTTTTCAGGACTAACTGTTTGATTGGGGATATCTCTTGCATTCATTGGGTTGGATAGTAATCACACACTATGGAGTGCATTTTAATTTCAAACTTCTGTATACAAAATGTCACCACAACCATGGAAATGAAGACAAAATTTTAAGTCACAACTTGTGCATTGCTTATTATTTCTGTGGGTCAAACACGATATGAAGAATCTTAATTCCCTCTACTCAGTGGAAATTAGATTTTAAAAATGAAGTATAAAAACTAAATAATAAGCTGGCCACAACGTGCTCAGTGGGTCAGGCAGCATCTCTGGAGAACATGGATAGATGACATTTAGGGTCGGGCCCCTTCTTCAGACAAATAACAAGCTGGTGTTTATTTCACCACTTGTGGCCATTTTCCTGGAAAGTTGGGACACGTACAAGTCCACCACCAATTTTCCGGCAACCAGTGGTCCGGCACCTCCTTTAAACCAGTCAAAATTATGAGTGAACTCGAAATCCCCCCCGGAAGTCTCCCCTCCACCGAAAATATGGTGTTTAGGCTCGTTGAGGCAGGTGAATGGTACTCCTGTGGGTAATGGGCAGGTTGAATTTGCTCCCAGCGGCCGGGGCTCTGGAACACCTTCTGCCCAGCCAGAAGGTTGTAGGTCATGAGAGATCTCGGCGACGGTGGTATTTACATATTTCTTACATATTTCGAGGATATAAAGGTTGTGTGCTTGGGGGTGATTATCATTGGTGTGTTGTGGCATTGCACCTTGCAGGGCTTAATCACCACAGTCGCAGTTTACCAGGTGCAGAATGTGGCGAGACCACTGATACACTGTGGCGTGAATTGAATACTGTTGTCTGGCAGTTATCTGTGATCTCAAGTAAAAGAGGGCAAGTTGAATTATGCCCTCGCAGGGTTTGTTAACAGCGCTTGCAACCACGCAGCCTTATTTTTGGAGACGCAAGGGATTGCAAATGCTGGAATCTTGAGTAATACGCAAAGGGCTGGAATAACTCAATGGTTCAGGCAGCATCTGTGGAAGGAATGGATAAGCAATGTTTTGGGCCGGGACCTTTCTTCAGACTGAAGAATTGTCCGAAGCAAAATGTACCTATCCAGCAATTGTGGCAGAATTGATAGGCAACGTTTCATGTTGAGATCCTTCTTCAGACTGATAGATGCTGCCAGACTTGCTGATATACTTCAGCACTTTGTGTTCTACGCAGTCTTATTTTTCTCACTCATATGCTGGTCACTCACTGAGGATAAGAATATTCATGAAACTACTCCATCCAGGAGATTTTTAATTATTTCTCATCATCTGGAACTATAAAAGACTTGATCTAATCCATGACACTGGAATAACCTAACACCTTCTTAAAAAGCTGTCAGATATAAAAACAGAAATAGTGGCAAACACGCAGCAGGTCAGACTGCATTTGTGTAAAGGGAAGCAGATACCGCTTCTGGTTCAAGGCCTTTCATCAAAACTGAGAAAGAGAGAAAAAGCTCAGTTTAGTTTGTAGATTCTCCATGTGAACTGCATGGATTTTCTCCGGGATCTCCGGTTCCCTCCCATACTCCAAAGACGTACAGGTTTACGGGTTAATCGGTTTGGTATAATTGTAAATTGTCCCTAGCGTGTGTAGGATAGCATAGGTTTGCGGGGATTGCTAGTTGGCGAGGACTCAGTGGGCTGAAGGGCCTGTTTTCCCGCTGTATCTCTAAATTAAAAAACTAAAGACTACTTAGGTCCCTGGATGCTGCGATGGAAAAGCGTGAAAGGACACTTGTTTCCTTGCCTGCCGTTGCTTGAGGAAGTGTCGTAAGACAGGGAGAAGACAGCCAGAAGAGCGGATCAGGGAGTCGATCTCTTTGAAACACTGAGAGAGGAGGGGAGGGCAATACATGTGGTGAAAGGTGAGGACCAGGGTAACTTAGTTCCCCCTCTGGGCTGAGAACAGAGGTGCAGGAAAAGAGGTTCAGTGAATGGAAACTACTAACCAAATCATTTCACATATTTGAGATAATGGAGGAATGGAAAGAAAATGTGAGGTAAAAACTACAGGTAACATTTTAAGAGTGAGACCCTTTAAGAAGGGAAGATTGTGACTTTAAGTATATGCTGGTACCCTGCCTAAGATAGAATTGTAAGACTTTGCAATACCTATCAATGGTACACTTTGTGCTATCCTTGCCTTTCCAGGAAGCATCTCCTATGAAGGCAGAGAGAGCCGACATTAAATTATTTGTAGCTTCATGCCTGTAGATGTGCCTGTTTGAAACAGCCCTAAATCTGCAAAATAATTAATTAAACTAAGAAGCTTGGGCGATACATAAAGTACATTATCTGTCTGGCTGGATATAAACCTGTCTATTGGTTGGAAAGAGTGTTTCTAAACCACGACACTACCCACATCTATGTTTATGTCACTGGTCAATTCCAGGGGGTAGGCAGAGGTTGCTCTACGAGCACAAATTCACTGAGAATAGCACATTTATTTTTCAAAATATGTATGAACGTTGCTTTTCTTTTTAAAATAGAAGAGATCAAAATTATTAGGCTGAGCCCAACCCAACTATTAAATGGAGCATATAAGCTGAACCAAATCTAATTTGAGTTAGCGCACCCTCCTACCTAAGGTGATCCAAAATAACTTGGATTCTTGAGAGAAATTATACAGAGCAGGCAGAAATTAAGAATAGCCTGCGAGAGCAAGCAGTCTCTGCCAACTGACCCAGAACTGCAGGTGGAGGTCAGTGAGGTAGAGGATTTAGAAACAGCTGCATGTTGTCCCCAAGGATGCTTGGTGCCTGCTGAACACACTCTCTCTACAATGCAAGAATGAAATGGGAAAAAAATAATCTAATTTTTATTACTGCTGATTTTATAAAACAAAGAAACTAAATCTAAGATCATTGCATAATGATTATTTCAAACAAGTTTTCCTTTGGGATGTCCCTTTGAGGTTCCCCTTTGAAGTATGCCTAGTTTTGCATTTTTCGACAGCCTATTACTAAATAAAATATCATAGCTGTGTAGCTATCAATAAAGTTTCTGAATAAATATACCAAGAGAGTAATTGAAAGGTTCACTCAAATAAATGAAACTTATAGAAGCCAATAGTCATGTGTAATTCTATGCAGTGGGCCCTCTCCATCTCACTCATTTTAAAGGTTCATAAATATTCTTTAATACGGCTCTGTCATAGAAACATAGAAAATAGGTGCAGGAGTAGGCCATTCGTCCCTTCGAGCCAGCACCGGCATTCAATATGATCATGGCTGATCATCCAAAATCAGTACCCCGTTCCTGCCTTTCCCCCATATCTCTTGATTCTGTTAGCCCTAAGAGCCAAATCTAACTCTTTCTTGAAAACGTCCAGTGAATTGACATCCACTGCTTTCTGTGGCAGAGGATTTCACAGATTCACAACTCTCTGGGTGAAAAAGTTTTTCCTCATCTCAGTCCTCAATGGCCTACTCCTTATTCTTAAACTGTGTCCTCTGGTTCTGGACTCCCCCAACATGGGGAACATTTTTCCTGCATCCAGACTGTCCAATCCCTTAAGAATATTATATGTTTCTATAAGATAACCTCTCATCCTTCTAAACTCCAGTCAAAACAGTGAGAAGAGCTCACGGTATGATTTAAGTGGATTTAAAGTTTGTGTTAAAGAAGGAACTGCAGATGCTGGAAAATCGAAGAAGGGTTTCGGCCCGAAACGTTACCTATTTCCTTCGCGCCATAGATGCTGCTGCACCCGCTGAGTTTCTCCAGCATTTTTGTGTACCTAAAGTTTGTGTTGCTCTTTTCAGCTATTACTCTCAACCCAAACCTTTCTTTTCTGTCTGTGGCTCTGCCATTTCTAGAATAGTGCACCGTTTCCATTACTCGCCAATGGAAAGAGAACAGGTGGCATCATCCTGGATACAAAAGGAAAAAACTGCAGATTAAGTAAATCTGAAATAAAAATTAACAATGCTGGAAATACTCAGCTGACATTCAGCATCCACGTGAAGAGAAACAAGTTAGTATTTCAGTTTAGTGACCTATTTTCAGAAACATTCTGACGAAACTTCTTTAACCTAGTCATAGATCGTAGAAATAGGCCCTTCAGCCCAACTCATTAATACCAACCAAGATGCTATCTTAGATAATCCCATTTGCCCTTGTTTGACCCATATTCCTCTGAACATTCCTATCTAAATACCTGTTCAAGTGTATTTTAAATGGTGTTATTATACTTGCCTCAACCACTTCCTCTGGCAGCTCGTTCCATATACAGTATGTGGGACCATCTGTGTGTGAGAATCTGCCCCTCTGGTTCCTATTAAATCTTTCCCCTCTCAACTTACATCTATGACCGTTAGTTTTTGATTCCCCTACCCTGGGTAAAAGTATTTGTGCATTCACCCTATATATGCTCCTCATGATTTTATAAATCTCTATAAGATCATCACACAGCCTCCTACGTTTCAAGGAATAAAATCCTAGCCTGCCCAACCTTTCCCTTCAGCTCAGGCCCTCATGTCATGGCAACATCCTCGTAAATCTTTTCTGCACTCTTTCCAACTTAATGGCAGCTTTCCTATAGCAGGATGACCAAAACTGAACACAATACTCCTGAAATGAGTAATGACAATGACCTGAAATATTAACTTGAGGATCTTTTCAAAGTCGTAGACAAAATATTTTCCTTAGATTTGTCTTTTGCTTTATTGTTTTTCATCAGTTTTATGTTGATCATCTATATTTAGTTTAAAAATTCTCTATTTTCTGATGATGATGTATATTTTGTTTAAGAGTTCTGCAATGCTTTGTAATGTGGGTAAAAAAGGCTAGGAATTGTGTCTCAATATAGTTCCTCAAAAACCTTCAGGTGCTTTTAAAGAATTGTACCATCCGTGACAGAAGCTTCATCAGATGAGTTTTATTTTGTATCCTGGAAGTATACAATAATGTGATAAACTGGATCACATGGGGTCCTGACCTTCAGCTTTCCTTTAACATTTCTTTTGTTAAAATGATCAGTTTAATTGATTTTCATGTATGAAGGAAACCAAACCTGGCAAACACACACGTATATAGAGATATATTCATGATTCATTAAACAAGCCCTCCCAAAAGGTCCCCATGGATACATTATGTATTACCAGTCTTTAAGGAAGACATTATATTCAATGGTACATGTCAATGAGTCCATGCATTCCTGTTAAACATTACCCCTTACATGAGGAAGAGGCACTCTGTCAGTGCACATTATATCCTCAAACTATTAATTGTAAAAATATTATTAGGTTATTTTGATACAAGAATGTATAGCTCAAATAGAGCAGTTGAGCTCAGAACAATGAGGTGTTGAATTTGCATTGTTCAAGCTGACTGAGTCACACTTTCGTCCTTATACCTTTGCAATGTCACTCAGAGGAATTACCTTTTCAATTGATGCCTTTTCATAGGTTTATGCATTTTTATAGCCCCATCACCATTCAATTATATATTTATACCTCACTGCAGAACCGCGTCTCGCTGAAGCAATTGTGATGTTTCATATCGTGACCACATTTATATATATCCGGTTACATTGACAACCGAGATACAGTACGTGCTAGTCACAGGTTGTTGCAGATCCTTTCCGTTCTAATAATGCCTTTAAGTTCTATTGTTCGCCTGGTCTGTGAGGGTTTTAGCACTCAGTCCTAGGAGGGCCATTGCCACACTCTTTGTAATGCACTTCAGAATGAGCTTTGGAAGATCTGCAGCAGATTGAGAGCTGGTAAATGGGCAAAAACAGAGGGGCAATGGATGGCACAAAGGACCTTTGATTCATTTTGATGATGTTGCATTGATGTGGTCGCACAAAGATGCTGTTATTTTATTAGCTAACATTTTACCAGTTGGTATACAGTGTCCAATTCTAGTTATTGAAAGACATCTGTCCAGAAATTGGAACAACAAATATTAATTGGCACTCCCTTTTAGTATTAATTGTGTGTGGCGTGCGATTTTGTGGTGTTTGCATATGCTTACTGATGAAATTAAACCCATTGGAAAATTATGCAAGGCACTTCCTAATGTGATTCACAATGATGCTGATGTTATTTCTCCTGTATATTATGTTTAACAACAGGAGCTGGATCAAAAATACCAACATTTATGACCTGCATTGGTAGCATGCAGTTCAACGAGGTATGTATCAAAATGAAAGTAATGAAACCTGTGTGAATTAAAGGGAAAGACATTGCCCTTCTTTCTAATGAAGCAGTCGGCATTCCAACTCAACAAGGACATCAGCCACGACCAGGGGCTGCGATGATGATCCTTAGCTCATCCCCACTCTGATCATATGAACATAGCACAGTGGTTCACCTGGTGACTGTGGCACTTGACCTCTCTGCACCAGAGTTGGCATAAAGCACGATTCAAACCTTCCTTCACCATCTCTATCCCTCCTAATCCCTGTCCCCGTTTCTCTTTTCCCACCTCAAATTTCTGCCCAGTTCCTCTTCCCCTCATCTCCATCGCCCCCATATAGCTGTTAGTGAACACTGTTGCGAATGCATGGTAAGGAGTGGTCTGTGCAAAATGCTCTGATGGGGGTTTAACAAAAGAATGCATATCGTGCTAACATTTTTTCAAGGGTGAGATGTGGCACCCAAGCGGCACAGAGTTGCTACCTTGCAGCGCCAGTGATCCAGGTTCAATCCTGACTACGGGTGCTGTCTGTACGGATTTTGTACATTCCCTCCGTGGTTTTTTTCTGGGTGCTCCGGTTTCCTTCCGCATTCAAAAGCAATACACATTTGTAAGTTAATTGGCTTAGGTTTAAAAAAAAATGGATCCTGACTACGGGTACTGGAGGGGGCGACGTCCTGTACGGGTATGGCTACCCAGCCTGCAGTTGTCCATTTTTTCTCTCTTTTAAAAAATGTTTAGTAGTTGAGTTTTTTTGTTTTCGGAGTTCTAGCCTTTTTTACGTGGGGATGGGGGGGGGGGGAAGGGGGAAACTGTTTTCTAGGGGTCCCTACCTGGTCGGAGAGACAGCTTTTCTCCGGGCTGCACCGTCGACCCGTCCTCGCGGCCTACCAGCGGGCCTGGAGCGGCATTTCCTGTCGGGGAGTCGCCCAGAACCTCGGCTTCGGCGGCGGCACAGCGCTGGAGCGCTATCGCGGAGCAGGTGATGCCTTGCCCGGGTCGCCGCGCTGGAGCTCCGGAATGCTGAGACCGCAGGTGAACATCGTGGAGCTGCAGGTCTGTGGAGCGGCCAGCTGCGGGCGACGGCACGGAACATTTCACCGGGAGCCTGGGATCTTGCGACGAGATCACCAGTGGTGACGGTCCATCGAGCGCGGCCTGTCGGCTTCGGAAGCCGCGGTCTCCAGTTAGGAAGCGGCCGCTCCAGGTGTCCCAAGCCGCTGAGAGGATTCTCCCGACGCCGGAGCACCATCACCCGGCGAAGAAGGGCCTGAAACATCGGGCCCCGTAGCGGCGACTGTGGAGGCCTCAATAGGCCGGACTGTGGGTGGACAAGGGGATGGGGACTGGACTTTGTGCCTTCCCTCATAATGGGAACCATTGTGGGGGGATGTTTTTTATGTTTATTGTTAAATTCTTTAATGTTGTGTCTTATCTTTATCTGTGTGCTGCAATGGCAAGACAAATTTCACTACACCAATTGGTGTACGTGACAAATAAATGTCCTTTGTCCTTTGTCTGTACGGAGTTTGTACATTCTCCCTGTGACCACATGGGTTTTCTCCGTGTGCTCTGGTTTCCTCTCACATTCCAAAGATGTGTGGGGTTGTAGCTTAATTGGCTTTAGTAATTTGTCCTTATAGTAAAGAATTGAACCAGTGTATATTGGTCAGCCTGGACTCGGATACAACTTCCACATTGTATCTCTAAACTACACTAAACTAAACTAAAAAAATTGACCCAAGTAACTCACTGGGCCTAGCAGCAGCTGTGGAGAACATGGAGAAGTAACGGTTTGGGTTGCGACCCTTCTTCAGATTCAAATATTCCTCAAATATTATACAGTTTCAGCTGAAAGAAGACTCTGCTTCAATCGCTCTCTGTACCATGAAAAATATATAATTTTGACTGTTAGCCACACACCTGTGTTAATTTGAACTGACAACACCACATCACTCACTTCAATTTAGTGGAGGCTATTTTTATCATTCACTCTAACAACACTTTTGAGTTCATCTGGACGTTCCTTCCTGTTGCCCAGCAGCCAGGAATCCAATTCTACTAACTTATCATGGGCTATGTAGTAGCTATAAAGTACTGCTTCCTTTTACCGGATCCTTTTACATTACGCAGTCCTGTGGCCTAACATAAGCAACTTTCTCACAAACAATTTGCAGGAGGAACGCATCAGTTCGAGCAGTATCTCTGGGGGTAAAGGAATTGGTGATGCTTTGGATCAAAGCACTATAGCAGGATAGAAGTTGCTAAAGATTCCAGCAGCAGCCTGTGTCTCTATGAGTAATACTATATTAGATCTTAGCTATAAACCATTTTCCTTGCATTAAGGAATGGTGGCGGCTGATGATGTGGGAGGCTTGAGTAGAAATGGGGGAGGGTATCTCTTAGATATTTCCAAAGGTTAGTAACATATCAGATCCTGAGGGTAGTGTCGATAGGTGATGATGTTCCACAGGAGTAGTTGTGGTGCAGGGGATGTGGGGACATACATAGGACTAACAGTATAGTGAAAAAATAACATTTCCTGGGAATATCCATTTCCCAGTGAATATCCCGATCCCCTGGCTTGACCTAACACCTGGGAATATTGGCACCTCCTGGGAATACCAACATATTCTCAAAATATCATCAGCCCCATGGAATATTACCTCACCCTGACACTATTCACATGTTCTGGGACTGCCCCTGAGAATATTACTACTCCCGGGAAACATCCGCTACCACCTGGGACCATCATTAGCTTCACAAAATTATACATCGTCAAGGCCATGTCTTATCCTGGAATGCCCTGTCCAGCACTCGGAGCCACATCATCACAAAACAGCTACATTGATGTAGAAGGTCAATGTCATGTTCTCAGGTAGTCAGGCACAGCAGTAAATCTATATTGTGTTGGAAGGAACTGCAGATGCTGGTTTAAACCGATGAGAGACACAAAATGCCAGAGTAACTCAGCGGGACAGGGCAGCATCTCTGGCGAGAAGGAAGGAGTGATGTTTCGGGTTGAGACCCTTCTTCAAACTGATGTCAGGGGAGAGGGAGATTCATAGATAAGGATGTGTGAGGTGTGAAAATAGGACAAAGGGAATGCAGATGTTAGCTGGGAGAAGGTAACAACAACAAAGCAAACAGAGTTAAAATGTAGTCGGAGACAGTAAGACTGGTCGGAGAACTGGGAAGGGGGAGGAATGGAGAGAGAGGAAAAGCACTCTACTTGAAGTTAGAGAAGTCAATGTTCATGACCTCCATTCCCAGTAAATCTATAATGGTCAACTTCACCATAAATCAAGCATAAAAATAAAAGCATTACCACCTTCTATACAGCAGATGATAGAACTGCAGATATTTTGTTATGGCTGCAGGAATCATTTGTAAAAACCAGGCGTGTGCACAATACCTTTTAAAATAGAATGGGGAGAAAGATTGGAGTCAGGAGAGGCATCAGTATGTTGGCAGATCATGGTGAGAATCTAAGGAGGGTGGGGGGGCAGGGCAAAAAGTGACCTGTTAGTGTTCGTGACTGAGGTGGGTAGATTGACGCCTCCATTGGGGACCTCAGCAGAACACAGGCAGGAGAGTCCAGAGAGATATCCAGGGGCCCGATAGTTTGCGGACTGCAGAGCTGGTAGGGAGATGCAGCCATACATTATGTGGGGGTGAGGGCAGTGTGGTGCGGGGCAGGGTAGGTGAAAGGATTTGAAGGAGGTCAGGTAAGCAAGAGGCTTACCCATATAGTCCCAGACCAGCGCAACGTTGGGGAGGTCAGATTTCCTGGGAGTGCCCAGGTTCGCATGGCCGCACCGCTCCGAAGGAATTGTTGCAGGTGTGGGCCAGGCACTGATTCATATCTGGAAGTGTCCATCACATTTCCACTGGAGCAAAGTGAGCAAAATACAATGTCGAAAGGAACTACAGATGCTGGTTTATACCGAAGAGAGACACAAAGTGAAATGACTCAGCGGGTCAGGCAGCACCTCTGGAGATAAAAGATGGGTTGGGTGATGTTTCGGGTCAGAATGGATGATGTTCCCGACCCGTAACATCACCAATCCTATTTCTCCAGAGATGCTACTTGATCCACTGAGTTACTCCAGAACTTTGTATCTATGAGTGAAAAACAGTTGTTCTTAGATTTTAAGTTGGAGACAAGATCATTTCCCGTTGCATAATTTTGAGGAACGTGTTATGTGGTTGCCTTTGCAGGCAAATTTATTTTAGAAATGATTAGTGAATCCTGCTAAGAACCCTCTGCTTTTCAATGGAATAAATTAATAACACGATCCAAAATTATCCTTTCCATGATTATATAGAAGCCTATATAACTATTTTTATTTAGACATTCTGAGTCGATGATGCTGCTACAAGCAAGATTTTCATTGTACCTGTACATGCTTGTGCATATGACAATCAACTTGACTTGACTTGACTACATTATTTAGTAGAGAGAAGGAAATTCTGCTTAAATATCTACTGGGGATTTCATTGTTATAATTGCAAGAGTAATTTGAGAAATGTATTCGGATTTGACCATTAAATCACGTAATTTAAAGGCCATAGAGATTCCATCTGCAGTTTTATCTAAAAGTTGCCAAGAGTGAAGTCTTCTAATTCAATCTGAGCACATCAGCTGTGACCTTGAACTAAGGTTCAGTGGATATAAGGTTATAATATCATACTGGACACAGTATCCCTCTAACTGCTGAAATTTATTTGTAAACCTCCGGAAACATCACAAAAACTTTTCATGCCCATCTCTGAATGTCAGACTGGATTATACTCAGCTGTCAGTTTACTTTAGAAATTCACTAGAGACTAAAAGAAAATCGCTTCAAAACTAGTAGAGGGTCCACTGATGAGTAATTGTGCTGTGTGGTGCTGTATTCAGCCAGAACAACACAAAAGCTTCACATTGGGTCTTTGAGTAGTCAATCTCATACAGGGAATCAATGGAGCCACAAGGTTTATTCTGGAGTGCTCCTGAATTAGAGACAGCAAAATGGTCAGGGATTCCACATGCCATTATGAACCCTGGATGTCCATGAGACCATATTAGAAGGGATTGACATTGGGACTTGACTACAATGCACCCACATCAATAGCCTGCCAAAACACCAATGAAGAATGGCATAGTTTGTGAGTTACAGAGGCTAACTTGTTAAGTTAAAAAGTATGCAGCACAAAAAGTGGTAAAAGAAAATTATCTGAAGGAAAATAGCTTCTGCTCCCCATAGGATACTATTTCTAATAGAGACGCTTTATCCATCTACAGGAAGCCTATAATACTCTGCAGGAAATAGGTCTTACTGTGAAACATGTTCACTAATTCCTAAATTCAAACAATTTCTAAAACATAGCAGCAGAAATAGGAAGATCAACAAAGTCTGTACTGTTTGTCCTTCAAACAGATTAATAATAATCAGAAGCATTGGGGGGGGGGGGGAGAAAATACACTTCCTTTCTTGTGTTTTTATGTTGGCACTTAACTCCTTAAACAGGTTGCAACAATTCTGCCCAGCTAGTCATCTTAATAGTCTATTAATTACACTGATGCATAATTACACCGATATGGAATAAAAAAATAGTTAAATATTTATTCATAAGAAATTTGTTCACATTCATCCATTGTTCTCCTTGGCAACAAATCAAGTTCAGGCTAGATGCAAGTATGGAATGCATCTGTACCAGTTCGTTGCCTATCCATCTGCATTCTTAAGATTACAACTTATCTAGTTTATTTTCCATTGATAGAATTCTGATACCAAATTACTTATTTTTTGTTGAAATTCCCATACACCAAACCTTTCCCGATTGCCAAACTTCCAGTTGCCAAAATTCCTTCAAATTGGTATTTGCCCAACAGGTATGAGATTACTGAGTCAGTGCTATGTCTGTCCAGAGGCCTACAGGGGCCGGTAACTTGTTCCTCCTCTCCAGACTGAAGTTTGAACTATCCTCCTTCAGACTAACATGAGAGTATTAACATAGGCTCATTCCTGCCTGGTTATGATAGAAACATAGAAAAGTAGGTGCAGGAGTAGTCCATTCGGCCCTTCGAGCCAGCACCGCCATTCAATATGATCACGGCTGATCATCTAAAATCAGTACCCCGTTCCTGTTTTTTCCCCATATCCCTTGATTCCTTTAGCCCGAAGGGCTAAATCTAACTCTCTCGTGAAAACTTCCAGCCTCCACTGACTTCTGTGGCAAAGAATTCCACAGATTCACAACTCTCTGGATGAAGACGTTTTTAAGAAGGAACTGCAGATGCTGGAAAATCGAAGGTAGACAAAAGTGCTGGAGAAATTCAGCGGGTGCAGCAGCATCTATAGAGGGAAGGAAATAGGCAACGTTTTGGGCCGAAACCCCTTTTCAGACTGAAGACGTTTTTCCTCATCTCAGTCCTAAATGGCCTACCCCGTATTCTTAAATGATATATGTCCTCAACAAATTGCTTTGAAAGGTTTTGTTCTGTGAAGTAATGCCAGGCAATCATTGTCTGATTCATAAACCTGGCCAACATTTTAACCAATCGAAGCTGAAGATGTCCCATTTATTGTGAAAATAATAATACATTATTATTTTTAATAATAATTTAGAAAATTATTAATTTTGATTAAATATAAAATTAGCATTCACAGGACAACTGAGAAATTGTGATTTAATAAATAATGGAGAAAAAAATTTAGATCAAGCTTTTCTCACCATCAATGCGCCATCAAAGGGCAGCAAGGTGACACAACGGTAGATTTGCTACTTTACAGCACCAGAGACATGGGTTCGATCCTGACTACGGGTGCTGTCTGTACGGATTTCAACTTTGGCGGTGCCAGGAATGTGGCAACACTTGTTTACTGCCCAGGTGAGGTCTGGTATATAATTTTACCTGGTTGTATGCAAAACAAAGCATTTCACTGTACTTAGGTACATGTTACAATAAAGTCCCATTGATTAATTGAATCAAATGTGGTTCACTACAGTGTGCTTACTTCTTATAGTAAGAAAAATCTTCAGTCACAAATCTGTCACTAAGCTTCAGATATGGTTGAGAAATATGTAATCTCATAGGAATTACTTTGGTGGAATCACAAAGAAACTTCAGGATTTTTGCAAACAATATTTTATTTGTTTATTAGTGTCATCTGTAAACCTCACCTTTCACCACACCAGCCTCCACGTCCAGCACATCATACGCCGACATTTCCGCCACCACCAACGTGAACACCACTGATCCCATCTCCCCATCTCCACCCATTTCCGTCTTCTGCAGAGACCGCTCCCGCGGCAACTCCTTGGTTCACTCACCCCTTCTCATCCAAACCAACCCCTCCCCAGGTACATTTCCCTGCAACCGCAGGAGATGTAACACCTGTCCCTATACCTCCACCCTCGCCTCCATCCAGGGACCCCAGCAGTCTTTCCAGGTGAGACAGAGGTTCATGTGCACCGCCTCTAACCACATCTACTGCATCTGGTGTTTCTAATGTGGCCTCCTGTACATCAACAAGACCAAGCATAGATTCAGCAACTGTTTTGCTAAACACTTGCTCTTGGTCCGGTTGCTAATCATTTTAACTCCCATTCCCATTCCCACACTGACCATTCTGTTCTGGGTCTCCTCCATTGCCAGAGTGAGGCCACATGCAAACTAGAGGAACAGCACCTCATAATACAGTTGGGTAATTTACAATCCAACAGTATGAACGTTGAATTCTCCAATTTTAGATGACCTCTAACTAACCACCCCCTTTTCTCTCCCACACCCTTCCCTCTCTCTCTTCCCCCACTTCCCTTCCCTGGGTCTAACCAGGACTCCCACCTTTTTCTCCACACCATCCCTATTACTTTCCTCCCTCTGGCTTCACAGTCTGCAACTCTTTAAACCTGTCTCACACGTACCGTTCTTATCTCTGGTCTTTGGTCCAAACATCAGCTTGTCAAAAAAACCTCCATCGTGTGTCGTCCTATTACCTGCCATGCTTTGGCATATCTCTCTCCATTTCCAGCTTTCTTCTACACCCCACCCCACAATCTATCTGAAAAAGGGTCTCGATCAGAAATGTCACTTATCCATATTTTCCAGAGATGCTGACCCACCTGTCCTTGTGGATACAGTTAAAAACTTTGTTTTGGTTGTTATCCAGCCAAATCTATCCAGGCAAATTGTAACATACCTCAATACATCAAATAATGCAAAGGAGAAAATAAAGAGAATGCAGAATATAGTGTTACTGAGGAATCATCCTGAGCATATGAGAGTCACTTCATGAGTCTGAAAACAGCAGGGAAGAAGCTGTTCTTAAAGCTGACAGTATTTGCCTTCAAGCTTTTAGATCTTCTGTCGACGGGAGACGGGAGAAGAGTGAATGACAGGAGTGCGAGTGATCCTTGATTATGTTGGCTGCTTTCCCGAGGCAACGTCAAGTATAGATGGAGGCAACACAAGGGAGGCTGGTTTGCATGATGGACTGGGTTGTGTACTCAAAGATTTGAAAATTCTTGTGACCTTGGGCAGGGCAATTCCTGTTCCAAAATGTGATGCATCAGGATAGGATTCTTTCCAAGTTGCAACTGTAAAAATTGGTAACCAGAATCGATGTGTGTTCGTGAGGTATATTCTGGGATTCTAGTTTGGTCATGGATTGTCTTTTGGCATTCCTGATGGCTTTGTGGAGGTCATCAATAGATTTCCTGTGCAGGTCGGGATCACCCGACATCAACGGCTCAGACTTGATCTTCCCTGTGGAACAGATCTCACGGTTTATCATGGTTTCCAGTTTGGGAACTCTCGGATTGATTTCGTCGGCATGCAGTACTTTACACGGTTACTAGTGAAGTCTGTGACAGCAGTGGTGTACTCTTTTAGTTTGGCCGCAGAGTCCATGAATGTGAACTAGTCCACTGACTCAAAACGGTTACAATGGAGCTCATCTCAGACCGGCACTGTACGAGCTTCCTGTATTGCATCCTCATGGTTCAGTTTCTGCTTATAAGCAGTGAGTATGAGCACAATCTGTTGATCAGCTGCAAGTGGGGGATGGTACGGTGAGCATGCTTGATGGTTGTGTAGCACAGTTAAGATGTGTGAGCATGTTGATAGTATTTTGGTAGAACACTCATGAGGTTGGCTCGGTTGAAGTCCCTGGCTATGATAAATAAGCACTCAGGGTACTTGGTTTCAAAACTAGTGGAAAGAGTGTATAGTTCACCCTGCGCAAGTTTCATATCCACTTAGGGTAGGATGTAAACTGCAGTCGGGAAAGCCAAAGTGAATTCCTGCAGCAGTAAGTAGAGATCGCAGTTCACTGTTAGAAGTCTCAGTTCCGGGGAGCAGGATCGCACCAGAACTGCCAAGTCTGAGCACCACAAAGTGTTAATTAGAAAGCAGACCCTTCTGCTCTTTACCCTGCCTGAGGACGCAGTACAGGCCATCCGGTAAATTAAGAAGCTTGGTTTGCATGGTGAAGCAGCTGCAAGATATTTCCCTGTAAAACAAAACACACATCAGTTCCTCAGTTGCCTAAGTTAGGTGGACTGAGTACGTAACTCAATCCTCTTATATTCACCCAGCTTGTTTTCAATAGCTTGGACGTTTACCAGGAGTATATTGGGGAGTTGGGAGGTGGGACCTGCTTTGTTTCATTCTCACCTGCAGACCAGCGTGTCTCCCGACTTCCTGGATAAATGCTGTTCCTGGTCAGGCCCGGGATTCGGTGCTTGGAGTCAGCGGTTCCAGGAGGCAGGTGAATACGTCCGGTGGAGTTGGGGATTTGGATCGCTGCGCAGGCACTGAGGAGGGTGGGGGTCTCGGTCGGGTCGAGCTCGATGCCAGGACAGTGAAAGGCTTGAATAGAGTGGATGTGGAGAGGACGTTCCCACTAGTGGAAGAGTCTAGGACTAGAGGTCATAGGATCAGAATTAAAGGACGTTCTTTTAGGAAAGAGATAAGGAGACATTTATTTAGTCAGAGGATGGTGAATCTTTGGAATTCTTTGCCACAGAAGGCTGTACAGGCCAAGTGAGTGGATATTTTTAAGGCAGAGATAGATAGGTTCTTGCTTTGTATGGATGTCAGAGAATGGGGTTCGGAGGGAGAGATAGATCAGCCATGAATGAATGGCGGAGTAGAATTAGACAATAGACAATAGACAATAGGTGCAGGAGTAGGCCATTCAGCCCTTCGGGCCAGCACCGCCATTCAATGTGATCATGGTTGATCATCCCCAATCAGTACCCCGTTCCTGCCTTCTCCCCATATCCCCTGACTCTGCTATTTTTAAGAGCCCTATCTAGCTCTGTCTTGAAAGCATCCAGAGAACCTGCCTCCACTGCCCTCTGAGGCAGAGAATTCCACAGACTCACCACTCTCTGTGAGAAAAAGTGTTTCCTCGTCTCCGTTCTAAATGGCTTACTCCTTACTCCTTATTCTTAAACTGTGGCCCCTGGTTCTGGACTCCCCCAACATCGGGAACATGATTGATGGGCCGAATTGATGGGCCGAATAGATGGGCCGAATGGCCTAATTTTACTCCTATCGCTTAAGACCTCATGACAGTCTGCCGGGAGCGTGGCATGGTCGGGTCCTTTGTTCATTCTGGCCTCAGGGTCGGGGTGGTGAGCCAGGCCGCTCCCGCCGGTCAGTTATTGGCCTCTCCTGAAAATGTGGTTCCAGTCTGGTTCCACCATCGGCAGTGGGAAGGCTGGTTTGCACAGTTGAGTGCTCTGGGAGAACGGGGCCTATCTCTATGGCTGGGTCTGGTGGTCCAGACGTGAGACACTGCTCCGGCCGGGCGATTTATTTTGCCGGAATGCGGAGTCTGGTCGGGTGGTCAGCTGCTCCTGGTGGAAGATGTATTATGTTAATTAGATTCAGCTTCAATGCATACCACATGTTTCAAAAGCACATGAGAAACAGAATACACAGGACACAAAATATCTTATGGTTCTGCCACCAGTAAATGAATAATAACATATGCTGGCACACTAAAGTGAAACAATTTATCATTTAACAAGGTCTCAGTCAATAAAAATGATCGGGCATTATATTTATATCAAATACTTTTGAATCAGGATGCTGATTGTTAATTGCGCTGCAGCTGGATTTTATAGCACTTTAAGATGACATGGAGTCAAATTTTGGTATTGTCCATTAATTAAAGTCCTCCATAGGGTCAGGCTCCAAGAATAGCTTATCAAGCAAGTGGATGGTTAAGGTTACCCAAGAAATCCCATTGGGTTGACTATCAGAAGATCCAAAGGAGGTCAGGATGGTGCCATCCCTGAGCTGAGAGGAGCAGATGGCAGTTTACTATAATAGCAAGTTAATGAGGGGGGCAATTTTCTTGTCTATCTGCAGCAAGCCAAATTGCATATTGTAATAGGACCGGGTCAATTTGTTCACGTCAAAAAGTAGGAAAGGTTCTGCCAACGCATAAGTCTCTGTGACTCTTCTAATAGCACTGGGTCAAGCTTTTGTAGTAATGGCACAGTAAAGTGATATCAGAATTACTGGACAATGTCAGTAAATTGAAAAGTTGTCCCTTCATTGTACACGATGGCAGAGCAAAGCCTCATGAGAAATAAGAAGGGACTGTAAAATGCAATGAAAATAAAATAAAACTTAATATTGTTCAAAGCACAGTAATTCAAACCCCAGCTCTCCAAAATTAAGCTAAGTGAGAACAAATATTTTTTTAAAGTACAGTCTGATGAAAAATAAATAAAGATTTTTATATTTCTACTTTACCGTTTTTTATTTAAATAGACGCTGATGTAATCTACAGCTAAATTAATCCTCCATTCTCTTGCAGTTTTCTATTGTTTAGAATTTATGTATGACTTCAATGCACTGTTCTTTTTCACTGTCAGCATTGTTAATGTAGCAGATTCACCATTATCTGTACATTACCTATTTATAGGTAAGGCACTGATAGATTAGTTAGTTCAGATCAAGGCAGGATTTAATTACTACAGTGTTGATTTTTCATATGCATTTCCAAATAATTGACATGAAAATGTAAACAAATTATATACAATTCGTGTTATGTCAGATATTGTAAACCCAGTGGTCCAGTTTTTTTTTTGCAAGATTCATATGCAAGTTATACATAACGACAGAAGATACATTTCTGTTCATACTCTGCGTTGTATAAACTTAAATCTCAATCAGTATAATGCAGCATTGATATACATCATTGCATATAAATCGCTTTAAATAACAACCTCAGGCCGTTTGACATACCAGGGAATGTCAGTAATGAAAAAGCAGCACATCTGTACAGAATTACCAAACGTTTTATCGCACTTTGTAGCAGTATAATCAACCAATGTAAGCCCTTTGACAGCAATGTTATCTTAAAATGAGTTTCATTTAGCAGGGTTTAAAATATATAGAATGAAGTGGGAAAACAGGGTGGGTGAGGGGAAGTTTTGTCGGGAAGGGAGGATCCGTCAGTTATTGAAATAGTGGATTTAACCTCAGATGAGGGGAGGTCTGAGTCAATTTAAGTGGAAAACTGTGACAGCAAAGGAAGCAAATTAATAATTGGGAATTGCTGTAGTCCACTAGGGCAAGAGGAAAAAAAAAAGATATAGAATTACCCGAGTAAATAAAGGCTGCATCAAAGAAAGGGAGTGTTTAATTCGGTGTGATTTTAATGGCTCGAAATTAAAGTAGGATGAGGTTGGAGATTTTTCAAAAGGAGGAGGCAAATTTATTGAGTTAATACAGGACTGCTTCTTGGTACAGCAGGTTAAAAGGGGAATGAGAGAAGATGATATGCTTGATTTAGTATTTAGGAGTGTGCCTGAGATGGTGGCAAATTTGTGGGCTGGAGAAAACTGTGTATCAGCAATTATAATATCATTAGGTTTGATATTGTGCTAAGGATTAATTGAGGACCAATTTTAAAGCACTGAGGAAAGAATTGAGGAGGCAGCAATGGTAACTAGAGAAAAAAGATATTTCAAGAATTAAATACTTTTCATGTGTGTAATGGAGGGTGTGAAAATGCAATGTGCATCATAAGTGTTATGTTAACATCAATAATCAGAACTATTTAGTTCCGATTTAGAACTATTAAGAGCAAAATAAAGGGGAAGAAAATTAAAAAAAAAACACAAATGAGGAGGAAGTACAAGTATATTATTTCAAAATACAAGAATACAAATATTTGGATGAAAAGAAAAAAAAAATATTTTAAAATTTCCACTACAATGGTTGAGGCAGAGGTAGAGTTTCGTAGTTGTTTGGAATTTCTCTCTTGTATTGTAATGTTTATATACAGCCCGTCCCCAGGAAATAAATAGATTCGGTTTTTACGTATGTCCTTAGGTCAGAAGATACACAAAAAGCAGTCGATATGGTAATCATACTCTACATTATTGTAATTAATGACATGGAAAGCACATAAGACTGATAAGAAAAAACAATTACCAAGAGTGGAGAAAGGAGCCAATACTGTTGTCCGTTGGAATATGTACAGTATATTGGACGTTTGAAGTTAGTGATCTTCTGGCAGCTCGTTCCTATGTAGGGGTGCCGATAAGTCAGGTGTTCATAACCCGGGGACAGTCTACAATTCTCTTTCCCAACCTTAAGCTTTATTATCCTATATAAAATATACATGCAGAGCAGATAGACAATAGACAATAGACAATAGACAATAGGTGCAGGAGTAGGCCATTCGGCCCTTCGAGCCAGCACCGCCATTCAATCTGATCATGGCTGATCATCCCCAATCAGTACCCCGTTCCTGCCTTCTTATCTGCCTTCTCCCAGATACAGGGAGAAGAGTTAGACATTTATAATAGAACCAGTGTAGCGGCACCAAACGTAGTGAATAAGGACAGATGTCAGGCAGGTTCAAACAGTAGTTTATTCAGGTGTTACCCGTTAGGTTATTCCGCTAACTATATTATCATTGCTGCTGTAGCTGAGCGAGGTTGTTCTCTCGGGCTCAGCTACCTGCTGACTGCCAAGGTCTCGAGGTGAGATAACCTTAAGTAGCAGGACACTCCCTCTAGCCCATGACGTCACGTGCCAGCCCTCGTACCTACTGACGAGGGTTCGACCATAAGTGGTCTGTGTATAGGCTGACGCCACACCAGGACTGTAGTCACTATTTATGTATTATGGAAGTGTGGTAGTATATAACCTAGAATTTAATTACAAAATTGCAATTGTAGCAAAGTATCACAGATGCAGTTAATCAGAAATAACAACTGAAGGCAACACTAGAAACCCTCCACAACGCCGACAATGAAACTGAGTTAACATTTCAGAACAATGTTCTTTCTGCCATCCATTGATGCTGCCTGACTCCCTGAGGACTTTTCAGCATTTACTGCTTTAACATTATTTACCCTCACACCCAAAGTGATTTGGACAAATAATATTTTATACTTACTTTGCACCTTTGCATTGAGACTAAGAAAATTCTTACAGATCTGATCTGTACACTGTGGGTGGCTCAATTGTAATCAAGTGTTGTCTTTCCACTGACTGGTTAGCACGCAACAAACGTTTTTCACTGTGCCTTAATACACGTGACAATAAACTGAACTCAAAGTCAAACAGGGTGGAAGCAGGGTGTATGTTTCTCCTGGCTGAGCAATTTAAACATGAAGGGAAGCCATTTGTGATGGACCTCAGGAGATAACTCTTCACTGAAAGGGTAGTAAATCTTTGGAATACTTGGGGGTTGGGGGTTCATTTATTCCATTCATTCAGAAGAAAGATAGAGTTCTGGTTATTAAGGGAATCAAATGATATGGGTTAAGGCAGGGAAGTGGAGGGAAGTTGATCAACCATGATGGCCCGTGTAAACCAATACTATGTGTGGATTTACATATTGGCCTTTTATTGTGTAGGAAGAAACTGCAGATGCTGGTTATACACCGAAGATAGACGCAAAATGCTGGAGTAACTCAGCGGGACAGGCAGCATATCTGGAGAGAAGGAATGGGTGACGTTTCGGGTCGAGACCCTTCTTCAGACTCAGTCTTCAGTCTGAAGAAGTGAATCGACTCGAAACGTCACCCATTCCTTCTGTCCAGAGATGCTGCCTGTCCCGCTGAGTTACTCCAGCATTTTGTGTCAATCTTTAGCCTTTTATTCATTAGATGAAACAAAGTTTTGCATCATCTTCCAATGTCCAAATTTGGCACACATGTTTAGTATGGCAATAAAGCTTCCCAGTGTGTTAGTTATTGCACACGTCAATTGTTTTATTAGGATTGATTTTCTCTAATTATATTAGAATGGAAAAGCATTTTCAATTACTGTATATAGAGAAATTCAGGATACCCTAAACTGATCCATAGCCAAAGTAGTACTTTCTAAACTGTATTCACTGTTGTAAGAAAGGCCATTTGTATTGTATTCATTAACTACATTATATTCAATAGCTTGATAACTGTTATTGAACTGATTCTTGTACTCAGCCATGTAACTGTTTTGAGAAAGAAAATATTTAATCAATGCAAAAACTAACGGTAAATCCATTTTGAGGTCAATAATGAAGGTAGTAGAAGACATCATTTAGTTTCTGCTGAAAATAATAACATAAAATGATAACAATGACCAAATATAAAGAAAAAAAATTGCTTGCAAAATTTCTCGTCAACTCTGAAAGTCCATATCAACTAATGTAATAGTTTTTCAAGAACTGAGCTTTTGTGCAGCAATGCAGGAGATTTTAATGAGTATCCTGCACACAAGGAGGCCTCTCTGAGGGCCATGTAATGACTGGAACAGTTGACGTTAAGCAGTTGTTGAGGCATAAATACTAATCAGGATAGCTGAGGGAAGTCTAGTGCTCTCCTACAAAACAGCACCATGCAATCTCTTATGTTCACCCAAGAACACATGAACCTTGGATATTTGATTTAAAGTTTCATCTTAAAGACATGAACCTTCAACAACACAGCGATTCTTTAGAGTTCAGCCTGGAAATGCAGGCTTCATTTTATGTTCAAGTCCCTGACAGAGGAAAGTTGGCTGCCCAGTGAGCCTTGGGTGAACTTTCTGAATGACTTGAAGAATATTCAACATATTAGGGGACCAGTTACATTAAAACTAGTGAACAAAATTATACTGCAGTAAGAGGTTTTGTGAAAATGTTATAATGTTTTTCTCAGCTTTGACATTTATGTTTCAAAACAAAATGCAGGCAGTGTGAAAGGCAAGTCGTGGCTAAAGAGCACATCATTGAGTTAATGATTCAATTAACTTTAAGAAAGCAAAGAATAAAGTCTGCCACAGGATCTATAATGAGCAAAGTAATGGGTCATGGGATCTAAAGATAAAGTTGTAACTCTCAGTAATTGTCCAGATAAAAGATAGTGCAGTTTAGTTATCAGCTTAATAGTTTTACTGCATAACTGCTATGAGCATGGTTTTTCTGAAGATTGGTCCAAGATTCATTACTATGAAACTAATTAGTGACCTTGACAAATGTAAATAAATCTTCTTTGTTTATAGGTACCAGGTTATGTAGGAAATAAAGATCTACCAACTGATTGATATTCAGTGAGGCAGTTAAATATAAATGCTATTTAATATTATTAAATGCAAATGCTAGACTATATTGGTAAAATAATTAAATAATAAGGGGGTCCTCATATACCTAAAGCAAACTGGGATACATATTTGAGTGGGCAAATTAACTAACTCACAATTGTGATAGAATGTGAATATGATACAAAAGTTTAAAAGACACAATATCCGGAAAACAATATTGACACTTTCAATTACAGATGAACTTCTGAGACCAGTCGTGTTTTGAGATGTTATTGATAATGCTGCAAAGTGAATCTAAAGAGAAAATACTTGTTCTTTGCACATTCTTTTTAAAGATAGATGCAGGTGACCAGAGATTGAAATATTACATTTGATACAAGTTTGTTTATTTTTAATTTTAAACAGAACATATAATGTGAAGGAGATGTGTAGGAAAGAACTGCAAATGCTGGTTTAAATCGAAGATAGATACAAAATGCTGGAGACAGGCAGCATCTCTTAATAATGTGGAGGAAATGGTTATTATTGTGGAATAAACTCTGGACAAAATAAGTGCACAATTTTGCATAAGCTTCATGTATTTGTTACCAGGAACAAAATTGAAACAGGCACACAAAGATGAACAGATTCCTTCCTCAGGTGAAATGTATGGAATCATGTAAAAATGAATTGCCAGGATTATAGATGATCGAATTGACCAATTTTTTATATTGTACAAATTTATGTTTTGGTTGCTTTGCAAAGTCGTTCTTCATGTGATAAATTGATAGTGAAACAATTAGGAAGTGTAGGGAATGTATAGGAGTGATATCAGCTATCACATTTCAACCTATGGAGAAACATTATTGACTTCCTGCTAAAAAACAAAAGTAGAAAATGTTGGAAATGCTCAAAATATCAGGTAGTGCAGAGATAAACAGCATTATCCTTTCAAGTTGATGATCCTTCGTCAGAACAGAAGAAGAGACACTGGCCTGAAATTAACTACATCTATGTCTCACTCCACTGATTTGTGAAGGAAAGATGGATCTTCTCAGTGTTTCCATAGTCTTTTCTTTCCATTTCGGGTTGGCAGCCACTGCAGTGTGCTTTTCAATTTCCAGTAACATTGCCTGATATTGTGTGACTATTAATATCACATTTTATTTATAACCTATTCATTATCAGAGAAACCTTCCAATAATGTTCCTGCGATTTCAACAAATATTGTGTACACGTCCAAAGATAACTTGAGAAATAGAGGCTCTGTCCAGTAATGGAAATTGACTGCATTAGAGTAAGAATTCAGTTCCATTCTTAAATCTGTTAGTGGTGCCATTAAAGATTGTGCGGTAGTTATGATAAGTGATGGTATAATAAGCCCCTGTAAATGTAGCCTAAACCTATCCTTGAACGACTTGTCCTTTAAACCAATAATAATCTGTTTTTTAAACTTTATTTTCTATCCACGGTTCGATTAAAAGGCTTTGAAAATTAATAAGCCATGTTATAGTGAAAGTTACAGAAATCTTTTACATTTTAAGATTATAGCGTTTTAATTTTTCATTAAACTTGAATTATAACTTGCACTAGTTTGTTAAGGGAATAATTGCAGCATTTATTGGATTCTCTGTCTTCTTTAATGACCTCGCAAAACCAGGACCTTGGGCTATAAACACCATAGCGTCCTTTAAAATGGTGTTGCTGTTATATTTAAAATGGACATATCTTGCCACTTAACTTCATTGCTTTACACTCCTACTAAAACAAAAAATGAAGTGTTCTTGTCATTCTGTCAGGGATAAAGTAATTTAACTGAAACGAGATAAACATGTTTCCTGCTTCTGATTTGCAACAGCTGCAACTCAAGACCATGAAAAATAACAGGACATGTGGCTAACGGGGCAATTTTCCTTTAAAGGAAAACTCTATCTGAATTTAATCACTTCACATTGTTTATTCGCTGATAAAATTAAGTGTAATATCGTTCCAATTAAGCATTGCCATATTGTACAAAAAAATCCACTTTGACATTGCATTTTTATCTCTGAATGAACGTGAGCATCTATTAATGTCGGTGCGAATCACAACTACACAAGAAGAAGATAACATTGTTTTCTCTTGACAATGAAAATGTTAATTACAGAAAGAAACATTTCTGCAAAACATGTGGACCAGAATGAATGGAAAGGAATTTCTGCAAAGGACATTGAAATTAGTTTTTTGATTAATTAAGTGTGCTTTTTCATAAGATACAACGGCACCTGTCAAGTGTGTGGTTCCTCAGATTGTTAAAAAGTTCCTCCACAATTATTTTGAGGACAATCAAAAGTTTTAACATCAGGGAATGCTTATGTGTATTATCGTCTTGTGATTTTAAAGGTGGACAAAGGTCACATGGCAATAGCATTGTCCCTGCTCCTTCCTATGTTGCAATACCCTAATTCCATTCAAAACAAGTTATTCCTCCGTGAGACATTAATGAGAAATGCCTATAAAATATATGTGACTTTGGTTTAAAAGTCCAATGAAAGGTAATAGCTTCTACCTGTCATTGACAAGGCTTGTTTACTTTGCCACCAACAAATTGAACAAAACTGCTGAAATACAATATATTCTTGGACCCTGAAACTGTCATCCCTGCACTCAAGCCTTGTACATGACACTAGTACTAAATAAGGGCTACAATTGACTTCTGCTCATGCAGATTTTAACCCCATGTCATCAGTTTCTATAATAGTAACCTCAAGATCTCTCACACTCTGTGACACTATTTCTCATCTTTCTGGGAGATCAGGTATTTATGGGTTTCCCACTTTCCAGATGCAGTGCTTGAACCATTATTAGTTTAGAGGCTTCACTAGCATATATAAATGCAGGAATCCAGAAGGCATTTGTAAATGTATTTTAATAATAGTGGAGCACTGCCCCACCTTGAAGTCGTCTCATATCATCTGATACTACATTGATGAATATTCAATTTTCATTTATTACATTACAACAAAATCAACAGAATTCCTGATCCAAATCGTCATAGTGTATTTTTGTTTAATATGATTGGAAGTTTGCTTTTAATAACTAAACATTTATGTAACTTTTATGAAATATTTGTAGATCCCATTTTCCAAAATGTTGGGAAATTGTTATTTTCAAATCTATGTGACTGTCTTCTCATTTTGATTTATAAAATCCACTAAAAGTGTAAGAGAGATTTTATTCACATTTAGTTATCCATACATGCACAAACAATTTAATGTTGTAAGTATCTCTGCGCTGTTTTTGTCAACATTATGCATGAAGGAAAGTGTAGATCTTTGAAGGATAGTAACTACAATGTGCAGCTAACTTTGTTTTTAAAAAAAGTGTTTCTATGCATGTGGTAAACATCAAGTGCTTAATATGTGACAGGAAGTTGTTTGGTTAGTTGATTGTTGTATAAAATTGGATCTTTGTTATTAATGGTAAGAACTTCCTTCTTCTGGAGTTACAAATGGTACCAAGAAGCATAAACGGAGTAAAATAGAAACATAGAAAATAGGTGCAGGAGTAGGCCATTTGGCCCTTCGAGCCAGCACCACCATTCAATATGATCATGGCTGATCATCCAAAATCAGTACCCCGTTCCTGCTTTCTCCCCATATTCCTTCATTCCATTAGCCCCAAGAGCTATATCTAACTCTCTCTTGAATGAAGATATGCCATGCAATAGTAGAGGGATGTGAGAGCTTTGTTTTGTTTTCTCATTGTTCCCTTAAATGGATATTGTCATTAGACCATTGCTATGGCCCAGTGATGTCAAGATTCTTATATTTATTGTTGCCAGGAGCAGCAGTAGTTACTTGAACAGTGTAAACTGTTTGTTCTTGTTAGTTTTGTACATAATAAAATAGTTGCCTTAAACCTATCGATTAGATCAGTAATATATTGTAAGATACCAGCGTTTTTCAAGACAAGATTTATTTTTTATCAACTGCCGTCCTTCAATTAAAACTTTTATTTGGGAACATACTAATTCTTACAAATTCTTGTGCAACTCATCTCAGTTTATTTTATTGTAATGCATCAATTAAATGTTTATATCCCTTTTCAAATGTTCTAAAGCATTATTAACATATATCTGTGTAAATTCACTTGCATTTCTCCAATGTACACACTTGCATTGTGTGGGCAAGGGGCATGGTCCAAGCATAAGGTTTGCTTTGCACTTAAGCAGAAAATCAACAGGGAAACAAGTTTGACATTCAAAAGACATTTGGGGCAGATCGGAAAGATTTAGAAAGGCATGAGCCAAATGCAGGCAAATGGGAATCGCCCAGAATGGCAATTTGGTCTGTATGGCCAAGTTGGACCGAAGGGCCTGTTTCCATGAAATAGAGTTCTGCCTCTAGGAGAGAATGAACATAGTAGAGGTTACCTTATTTTGCACATGAAGGCATTCTCTTTTTAAATTGAGTCGGAAGTATCTTACTGGGCGCCGCAGGAGCGTGAAGAGACTAGGCACCTACTGAGTGCTCGCCGGTAGGTCTGCACCTGCCTCGTGCAAATCTCAATAGTGTCTTGGGCACTGCTTTATTGAAGAGCAAAAGGGTTAATTAATTTGAGTATCGTGTAACAATTTACATTGTAACCTCGAATGTGGGGGGAAGAAACCAAATTATGGAAACCGTTGGTTGCATCCAACCTTTATCAGTTTCAATGATTACACTATACTTTTCTCCAAGGAGTTTTCCCAACTCGGGGACGTCTTGTTCCGGGGCAGGACCAAATTAACATGGTTTAAAATCGACCTAAATTAGAAAAGGTACAAAAAATGATTTATTTAATGGAAAAAGTGCATTTCAGTTGTATTCCTTTTAATTAAACCAACCCACGATACATATGGATGCTGCCTGACCCGCTGAGTTACTCCAACGTATATTTTGTGTCTATCTCTACTATACGGAACCTCACTGCATGAACCGCTGTTTTACATCGATCATGTACAGCGTCACGTATAGACAGACATCTTAACCATTAAATACACTACAGAATTATCTCCATCCACCCTGTGTACATCATGCATACTTGCAGATTCTTAATCTCAAAGATTATATATATATATATATATATATATATATGTGTGTGTATGTATGTATACGCGTGTTGCCAGTTCTCATTTGCATGCAGATATTTAATTTCCCTCACTAAATATGACGAATTACATAGATTTTCTCCAGTTAATGCCGTTAACAGCTCCCAATAAACTTCATTAATCAGTATAGCTCTTGGCCCGATGTGCACGCTGGAACAGCTCATTTGGCTGATTAGCTGGTGACTTAGCAAATAACCAGGTGGATCATCTGAAAGCTTTAAGGCTTTAATTACACCCTAATCAGTTCAGTGGCTGGCTGCAGCGGCAGCGACGAGTACACTCTCTCTCCACCCAACCTACTACAACACATATTCTTTCTGTCACTTTAGCCCCACTGACAAATCACTTCAAGGGCAGTCTAACTTTGAAGGACAAGACGACGCTTTAACATATGGCACATTCCCCAGATGTTTTTTTTAAAGACGGCCAGTTTCGAAACCGGCAGTGATTGTGAAAACTTATAGCCAACTATCGGCCATTATGGTTCCTTTTTATAGCTTCCCAAAAGGGGAAAGGCAAACCTTCAGCGATTTGCTGAAACATTTAGCTGTAAATGGTAATTTCGTCATGCACATTCATCATTTGTTAAAATAATTCTACTGCAGGCATGTACGGATTTTATTTCATAAAGTGAGAGGTCAGAGAAGGAAATGTTTTCTAAATTACAGTTTGACCACCTGACTCTCTAATATCTATTTTCCATCGACACGTACATTTACTAACCCGGTTACCCAGATTATATATCCACGTTTTATTTCAGATTCCTTCACATTATAAGCAAGACTTGCACTGTTTATTTGCATGTTGTTTTCTAATAACTGATTTTCATTAAGATTTTGTGATAAATATTGACTACATCCAAACGGGAGAGGACTTGACGTCTGAAATTACCTGATGATTCGTGTCATTATAGTTCAACGAATCGACATCAAGTGCAGTAGTCAGATCCAGAGAAGCGATACTGACCTTTGCTTTAAACCTGACCAAAAGGCTTTCCTTAATGTCTTCCACCCATTCGGACGTGACAGGCTCGTGACCCCCCCCTCCCATAAAATTTATGTAATAGCCACCTTGATTTTTTTTTAAATTAGCCACAATTTTGCCCTAACCGTGCTCGGTACTGTGAATGCTCTAAAAATGAATTGTGTTCAATTATCGTTTTGTTATCACTTGAGAGCAAACGAAATTTGCTGACCATTAACCCATTGTGCTCTTAAATCCAAATGGCCAACATCACACCTTCCATTGTAATCCTTAATGAATGAACTTCGATGTAGTTCACGGCATCGCTTTCTTATTGTATTAGTTGGTACGTCGCAGAAATTATTTTCTGTGCATGTGCATCAGAAAGTGAGTTTAAAACTGCAAAGGGAATTCGTTTACTAATCATATCACTGTAAGGATATTGTTCATTGATCAGAAACATAATTATTCTCGGTACCAACTATTCGGAGCTCACATTGGGCCCATACTAGGTGTCTGAGCTCTCTCTTCAAAGCCCATAATTGCGAGGAGACAGCGTTTCAAGATTCAGTTTATTAAAGCGCTGTTTAACTGTTGCTGTGTAATATTGAAAATGTGGTGACAAAAACCAGCATGTGTTTAAAAATAATTCGTCGAATGCAAGGCGAATATGAAAAAAAAACCACAAGCAGCAAACTGGCCCAAAGCAAGACAAAAGCGGAGAATCACACGTATAGAGGGCTCGGGTACAGCACTCAATCATTACCTGTCATAGGTGCAACCACTATGCATTATCCTGCCGTGATTGATAGACTGCAGTGAGCAGGCAGGGGAGCTGGGAACAGCTAGCGGGAAGCTTCACACAGAAACACCCGTAAACGTGCTTACTGCTCCCAATACTTTTAATTCACAGCAAATGAATGTTGCAATTAAGCATTGCACAGATACAGCAAGTTGAAAACGTGCAGATCGACATCTATGTGGCGAGAGACGCTAGGCATTGTATCCTTTAACAATGAATACTTTAGCCTGGAATACTAGGTTCATGTGGGAGAGCGTCTCTAACGTTTGAGTCACACTTGGAACAATTGGGCATCATGGAGGTTTCGTCGCCAGTCTGTTTCTGGATTCTCAGCAACACTCTGCAAAACGATTTAAAACTTACTTTTGATTCTGGTTGCCAGCAGCAGGCAGTATGCAGTTCATTTTAGAATGTGTTCTAATTCTGCACTGAATTGTTACCAAACAATCCTCCCCTCTTCCCACCATAAGTTGCTCTGTCTTAAGAAAAGACCTTTCAAAAATTCTTGCTGCACTACACTACTTTGTTATGTGTTTCAGTAGGAATAGTGTGACTTGTTAAAACATTGTTTAAAAATAACTTTATAGACATTGTGAAGGGTCACTGAACCATCCCATCATCAACTAGAAAGCGGTCCTGACCCATCATTTCCTCATTGGAGACCCTGGACTATCTTCAATCAGACTTCACTGGACCTTATCCTCCACTAAACATTATTCCCTTTATCCTGTATCTGTACACTATGGACGGTTTGATTGTAATCATGTACAGTCTTTCCAGTAACTGTAGCACACAACAAAAAAGCTTTTCACTGTACCTCAGAACCCGTGACAATAAACTAAACTAAACTCGAGTACAAACTCACCAACTTACATCCAGTAAGCCTTTAAAGTTAGATGTGTTAGAATGGTACAACAATAGAAAGGAACAGGCATACATCCCAAGCCATGCATAGAGTGTAGAAAACTCGAGAAGCATGCATTTGAATTTTTGCATTTGTTTTTTAATCGATGTACCAGCATTGATGTAGAGGCCAGTAATAGTATTAAATGAAAAAATATATTTTACATGCACTTTACATGAATATTATCAAACATAATTTGACATCAAGCCACATAAAGAGGTGTTGGAGGTAGGTTTTGAGGATCGCATTAAAGAAGGATCTAGACATAGTGGGGTTTAGAGAAGAACTCTGATTCCTTCATTCTTGAGCTCCTGACATCTGTATTACACTGAAATCTGCTGAGCATAGGCTAAGTATCTACATAATGACAGGGGGGATTTAAATAGAAGGACAGAGAGAAAGTCATAACTGTGCCCCTCAGCTGTAGCCCGCACCAGGCCCAGAGAGACCAGAGAGGGGAAAAAAAACTTAAAGAAATGAATATGTGGATGAAGTAAGATAGATACAACCCAAGATGTTCTGAGTGTACATTGTAAACATGCAATTCTTTGAATTCATAAATCTGATCAGCATGTTGTGCAGAATGACTAAACCTATTTGAACGGCATCTAGGTTGAGAGTGGGTTTGATTCAAATGAGAGCTGGTGCCAGGGGCAGCACAGACTGCAATGCGGCAATGTATAACTGCTGACATCACAGAACTCAATAGGAATTGCAAATTAAAAATGATTTCAACAGGGCTACTTCTGTATGATTCACAAATTCTGTATTTATACCTAACTTAGTCATATTGGCATTAAAAGATCTGTTCTTTAACATAAGACCATTACCCCCCCCCCACACACACACACACACACACAATCATCATCATCGGCAGTCGTGCGTGACTTTGTTTAACGTGGGGAGACTGTTGCACAGATAGCCACCACACGGTCCTTGACAGATCTGGGTCAGGATCCAGTGGCATGGAGTCCAAGATGACCAGGGACCCTTTTCTGCTGCAGCCTTCATCAGCCTTCCCAGCCGTTGTGACGATCCACTAAAGTCAGCCATCATCCTCCGCCTGTTCCACCGTTGAGGTCTTGGTTGGATTGCTCTTTGTCAGGGACCTCCCCCTTGACCTTACCGCCATGGGTGGCCCTACCAGGTGCATAGCTCGAGACGGCATCACTCTCAGGATCTGAGGACCACACAAGTTTCTCCACCACGACAAGGCACACACACTCACTCACAGCAGGACAGAATGTGCTCTAATATTTTTCCCATTCTGAAAGATTTTTGGCAAGTGGATCCGATCTGTGCCTGGAACAACTATCAAGGATAAAGTTTTCATTCTTGTTTCAAAATTAAAGTTAGTATGTATTGCAGAAAAGGTGTTAAGTATTTGCCTGGTCTCATGATCTTGAGGAAAGACTAACATGCTATAATTTGCATGTGCCCATCCAAATCCTTGTACTCTAATGGAGGGGGAAAGTTTATGTATTTGTTAAGAGTGGTTGCCCATCTGATCTTGGCAATTTAGTAGAGCTTCAAGTTGTATCTTTGTTCTTGTGGAGGTGACCTTTGGGGATGGCAATGGCTTCATGTTGGATGTGCATTTCTAATACCTACGTGCAGTTGGAGAAAACAGGATCACAGTGTATGTTCATCCATCTGATTACCATGAACCAAATGGTGAAGGGAGCTGACATCTCAGTATCAAGTTAAAATCTTGTGGGATATGATATATCTGTCAATATCATATTGTGTGGGATATGTTACATCTAAGTCAAAGGAAAAACCTCTACAATCCACCTGGACACATGGGTAAGAACTAAGATGATTTTGAAGAATTGAAATTAAGATTATAATTTTGAATTTCTGAAGAGCAAAATCTAAATTAACAAGAAGATGTACTTGAAAAAATAAATAATTGTAGTCGTCTCACATTTAGGGGGCAGGATATTTGCTGCCTGGTTGAGAGGATATTACCTTTTAGAGGAGCATGGACAAACATGAATTGTTTTCTCTGGAACATCAGAGATTGAGGGGAGATGTGATAGAAGTATATAAAATGACTGGAAGCATAGAGTAGACAGCCAGAACCTTTCCTTCCAGGGTGGAAATGTCAAGGGTAGGAGGGCCTAGCTTTAAGGTGATAGGGGCAACATTTACACAAGATGTGTAGGGCAAGTTCTTCTCTTGCCTGGAGCGCACAGTGAGGGGTGGTGGTGGAGGCCAGTACAATGGTAGCATTTAAGAGGCACAGTGGCGCAGCAGTAGAGTTGCTGCCTTACAGTGCCAGAGACCTGGGTTCGATCCCGACTACCGATGCTGTCTGTACGGAGTTTGTACATTCTCCCCGTGACCACGTGGGTTTTCTCCGAGATCTTCGGTTTCTCTCCAACACTCCAAAGACGTACAGGTTTGCAGGTTAATTGGCTTGGTATAAATGTAAATTATTCCTAAGATTGTGTTAATGTGCGGGGATTGCTGGCAGGTGAGTTGAACAGGTACTTTGGATCCGTCTTCACTAAGGAAGACACAAACAAACATCCTGATGTACTAGTGGCCAGAGGATCTGGGGTGATGGAGGAACTGAAGGAAATCCACATTAGGCAGGAAATGGTGTTGGGTAAACTGATGGGACTGAAGGCTGATAAATCCCCAGGACCTGATGGTCTGCATCCCAGGGTACTTAAGCAAGTGGCTCTAGAAATCGTGGACGCATTGGTGATCATTTTCCAATGGTCTCTAGTGACCCTCCAGTTCCTGTGGATTGGAGGGTAGCAAATGTTATCCCACTTTTTAAGAAAGGTGGGAGAGAGAAAACGGGGAATTATAGACCAGTTAGCCTGACATCGGTGGTGGGGAAGATGCATGAGTCAATCATAAAAGATGAAATTGCAGCACATTTGGATAGCAGTAACAGGATCGGTCTGTCAGCATAGATTTACGAAGGGGAAATCATGCTTGACTAATCTTTTGGAATTTTTTGAGGATGTAACTAGGGAAATAGACAAGGGAGAGCCAGTAGATGTAGTGTACCTGGACTTTCAGAAAGCATTCGATAAGGTCCCACATAGGAGATTAGTGGGCAAAATTAGGGCACATGGTATTGGGGCTAGAGTGCTGACATGGATAGAAAATTGGTAGGCAGACAGGAAACAAAGAGTAGGGATTAACGGGTCCCTTTCAGAATGGCAGGCAGTGACTAGTGGGGACCGCAAGGCTCGGTGCTGGGATCCAGGTATTTACAATATATATATTAATGATTTAGATGAAGGGATTACGTGACATTAGCAAATTTGAAGATGACACAAAGCTGGGTGGCAGTGTGAACTGTGAGGAGGATGCTACGACAATGCAGGGTGACTTGGATAGCTTGGGTGAGTGGGCAGATGTATGGCAGATGCAGTTTAATGTGGATAAATGTGAGGATATCCACTTTGGTGGCAAAAACAGGAAGGCAGATTATTATCTAAATGGTGTCGCTGGGAAAAGGGGAAGTATAACAGGATCTGGGAGTCCTTGTTCATCAGTCAATGAAAGTAAGCATGCAGGTACAGCAGGCAGTGAAGAAAGTGAATGGCATGTTGGCCTTCATAACAAGAAGAGTTGAGTATAGGAGCAAAGAGGTCCTTCTGCAGTTGTACAGGGCCCTGGTGAGACCACACCTGGAGTATTGTGTGCAGTATTGGTCTCGAAATTTGAGGAAGGACATTCTTGCTATTGAGGCAGTGCAGCGTAGGTTCACAAAGTTAAATCCCGGGATGGCGGAACTGTCATATGCTGAGAGAATAGAACGGCTGGGCTTGTACACTCTGGAATTTAGAAGGATGAGAGGGGATCTTTAGAAGGATGAGAGGGAATCTTATTGAAACATATAAGATTTTTACGGGTTTGGACACGCTAGAGGCAGGAAACATGTTCCCGATGTTGGGGGCAGTCCAGTACCAGAGGCCACAGTTTTAGAATAAGGGGTAAGCCATTTAGAATGGAGATGAGGAAACACTTTTTCACACAGAGAGTTGTGAGTCTGTGGTACACAAAAATGCTGGAGAAACTCAGCGGGTGCAGCAGCATCTATGGAGCGAAGGAAATAGGTAACGTTTCTGTGGAAAAAAGGAAAAGGCGGAGGAGGAGCCCGAGGGCTGGGGGAGGGGAGGAGACAACCAGATGGCTGATGAAGGGGAGGGGACAGCCAGGGCTCGTAGAGTTGGAGGGCAGGGGGGATCACAGAGATGGGGCAGTTAGAGAGTTGGGTGTGGAACAGTCTCCGGAGAGAGGAGGAGAACTTCTTCAAAGTAGGCATACCTTGACGAGATTTCGCAGTGGAGTAGACAAAGTGTTAAAGAAGGAACTGCAGATGCTGGAAAATCGAAGGTACACAAAAATGCTGGAGAAACTCAGCGGGTGCAGCAGCATCTATGGAGCGAAGGAAATAGGTAACTTTTCGGGCCGAAACCCTTCTTCAGACTGATAGGGGGTGGGGAGAAGAAAGGAAAAAAGGAAAAGGCGGAGGAGGAGCCCGAGGGCTGGGGGAGGGGAGGAGACAACCAGATGGCTGATGAAGGGGAGGGGACAGCCAGGGCTCGTAGAGTTGGAGGGCAGGGGGGATCACAGAGATGGGGCAGTTAGAGAGTTGGGTGTGGAACAGTCTCCAGAGAGAGGAGGAGAACTTCTTCAAAGTAGGCATACCTTGACGAGATTTCGCAGTGGAGTAGACAAAGTGTTAAAGAAGGAACTGCAGATGCTGGAAAATCAAAGGTACACAAAAATGCTGGAGAAACTCAGCGGGTGCAGCAGCATCTATGGAGCGAAGGAAATAGGTAACGTTTCGGGCCGAAACCCTTCTTCAGACTGATAGGGGGTGGGGAGAAGAAAGGAAAAAAGGAAAAGGCGGAGGAGGAGCCCGAGGGCTGGGGGAGGGGAGGAGACAACCAGATGGCTGATGAAGGGGAGGGGACAGCCAGGGCTCGTAGAGTTGGAGGGCAGGGGGGATCACAGAGATGGGGCAGTTAGAGAGTTGGGTGTGGAACAGTCTCCGGAGAGAGGAGGAGAACTTCTTCAAAGTAGGCATACCTTGACGAGATTTCGCAGTGGAGTAGACAAAGTGTTAAAGAAGGAACTGCAGATGCTGGAAAATTGAAGGTACACAAAAATGCTGGAGAAACTCAGCGGGTGCAGCAGCATCTATGGAGCGAAGGAAATAGGTAACGTTTCGGGCTGAAACCCTTCTTCAGACTGTGGCATTCTCTGCCTCAGAGGGCGCTGGAGGCCAGTTCTCTGGATACTTTCAAGAGAGAGCTAGATAGGGCTCTTAAAGATAGCGGAGTCAGTGGATATGGGGAGAAGGCAGGAATGGGGCACTGATTGTGGATGATCAGCCATGATCACATTGAATGACGGTGCTTGCTCAAAGGGCCGAATGGCCTACACCTGCACCTATTGTCTATTGTCTACGTGATATTCCTGCTGGATTTTGTGTGGAAGCTTCGATTAAGGAAGAATACACCCATCTTCTGAAGATTGGACAAAATTGTTGTTGCCAGGAAATGAGTACAGGCAAATCTAACACACTTTACTGAGTGATGGGTCAGTGATTTTATATTTTATCAATCAGAACAGGCATATATGTAATTTAGATTGCATGCTAAACGTTCCTTTATATTGAGTTCCTTTAGAGTCATTTTGCCCACGATGATGATAATTAGAACACAAGTACTCTAGCAGATGTATCTTTATTTTATTCGTCTACCTCAAAATGACAGATAACATTTTAAAAATAATAAAAATCTGTAGCACAAAAGAAACTTGCTTTGGTTATACAACTGTTTTGCCAGAAAAGTTACAGTAACATTTTGGATTAAATTATTTGTCAAAATTCAAATTTTAGTGAACAATTCTCCAAGCATTGATTTATGTATATTCTCCAGGTTTCAACAAACCTGCTTTGGCATTTCAAGTATCTTAATTTCCATACAATTGTAGCATATGCCAATTCAAAAAAGACCTAAGAAATTCAGTCAGGGTAAAGTGGCAACTGATATGCTAGCAGTCTAAATGGGTTAGAAGATTCAGATTGGAAAGTGTACGTACACACAAGGAAGTTATAGAACCATAGAAACATAGAAAATAGGTGCACGAGGCCATTCGGCCCTTCAAGCCAGTACCGCCATTCATTGTGATCATGGCTGATCGTCCCCAATCAATAACCCGTGCCTGCCTTCTCCCCATATCTCCCCATTCTCCCCATTCCACTAGCCCCTAGAGCTCTGTCTAACTCTCTCTTAAATCCATCCAGTGACTTGGCCTCCACTGCCCTCTGTGGCAGGGAATTCCACAAATTCACAACTCTCTGGGTGAAAAAGCTTTTTCTTACCTCAGTCTTAAATGGCTTCCCCTTTATGGAAGGACAAGGTTAGCCTTGATCTGAAGATAGACACAAGATGCGGGAGTAACTCAGCGGGACAGGCAGCATCTCTGGAGAGAAGGAATGGGTGATGTTTCGGGTCTTCTGAAGACCCTGAAATGTCACCCATTCCTTCTCTCCAGAGATGCTGCCTGTCCCGCTGAGTTACACCAGCATTTTGTGTCTATCTTCAGTGTAAACCAGCATCTGCAGTTCCTTCCTACATGTCAGACTTGATCTGATGTTTTTTGTTAAAGATTAGCCTTCTGATGTTTAGTACCTTGAGATATGCAACAGTAATATCCATTTGGATCCTCGACTTCCTCATTCACAAACCACAATCTGTCCGTATTGGTGGAAATGTGTCATCCTCGATAACAATCAGCACAGGAGCACCTCAAGGCTGCATGCTCAGCCCCCTGCTGTACTCACTCTATACTCATGACTGCGTAGCTGGACATAGTGAGAACTCCATCATCAAGTACGCCGACGACACCACTGTTGTGGAACATATCACTGATGGGGACGAGTCAGTGTATAGAAGTGAGATCGACCGATTGTCCAAATGGTGCCCCCACAATAACCTGGCTCTCAACACCAGCAAAACCAAGGAACTGATTGTGGACTTCGGAAGGTGTAGGATGGGGACCCACAGTCCCGTTTATATCAACGGGTCGATGGTGGAAAGGGTCAAGAACTTCAAATTCCTGGACGTGCATATTTCCGAAAATCTTTCCTGATCCCAGAACACTGATGCAATCATAAAGAAAGCACACCAACGCCTCTACTTCCTGAGAAGATTACAGAGAGTCGGTATGTCAAGGAGGACTCTCTGGAACTTCTACAGATGCACAGTTGAGAGCATGCTGATCGGTTGCATCGTGGCTTGGTACGGCAACCTGAGCATCCAGGAGTGGAAAAGGCTGCAAAAGGTTGTAATTACTGCCCAGTCCATCATCGGCTCTGACCTCCCTACCATCGAGGGGATCTATTACAGGCACTGCCTCAAAAAGGCTGCCAGCATCATCAAGGACCCACACCACCCTGGCCACACACTCATCTCTCCGCTGCTATCAGGTAGAAGGTACAGGAGCCTGAAATCTGCAACATCCAGGTTCAGGAACACCTTCTTCCCCACAGCCATCAGACTATTAAACACAACTTCAAACAAACTATGAACTATAACAGCCTATTGCACTTTATCTGTGTATTTACATGTGTGTGTATATATATTCTATGGTATATGGTCACACTGATCTGATCTGATCTGTATTTATGCCTAAAATATTTTGTCGTGCTGCAGCAAGCAAGAATTTCATTGTCCTATCTGGGACACATGTCAATAAACTCTCTTGACTTGACTTGTCTTGACGAGGTACAAAAGGTGTTCTGAGACCATAGAACTATAGAATCAATGCCTATAAAAAATAAGTTGCATTTGCTGGAGTAAAACATCCCAAGACACTGCAGACTTTTGTTAAACAAAATTTGACCACATGCCTTATAATATTTGCTAAACAAAAGATAAGTCAAAGAGAAAAAAATCCAAAGAGCATCTAAAAGGAAGCAGCAGAGGCTGACAGTGAAAATGGACAAATGTTCAGATTTGGGAAAAAAAAATTCTCAGGATTGAAATAATTGCAAAGAAAGCAAGGGAGTAAGAGAAGAAATTGAAACAAAAACCATGGAAAGAAAATTGGATGTACTTATGACACCAAATTGTCACTGTTGAGCAGGCATGAACTGGCCTTCAAAAGGACACAAAGTGCTGGAGTTACTCAGCAGCATCTCTGGAGAGGACATGGATAGGTGACGTTTGGGGTTGGGACCTTTCTTCAGATCTTCTCAATATGCTGTGCCTCTTCTGTTGATAAAGCTTTTACCAGTGGATTTTATGTTTAAATCGGTTCAGAACCCATTGATAACAGCTATGATGACATTCCTAAATAATCTCCATTATGTAAAGACAGATAACATATCTTAACAAATGATGCTAAATATTGCAAGGCTGCATAACCATCTTCTTTACCACCACATTACTTTAAATATCAACAGGCAATCGAGTAAAAATTTGGTCAAATAAGGGAATTTCTACTGTTTTCGCACACCAATATAGGTTAACTAAATCTGAGACACCTTCAGATTTTTCTCATTTAGAGACAATCAATGACAGCATAGATAGATACAAAATGCTGGAATAACTCAGCAGGTCAGGTAGCATCTCTGGAGAAAAGGAATTGGTGATGTTTTGGGTCGAAACCCTTCGTCAGACTGAGAGTCAGGGGAGAGGGAAACTAGAAGTATGAAAAGGTACAGAACAAATCAGACGCGGCACTGATGACCCAGGAAAAGTGCCCACAATGGTCAGTTGTTGGCTGTGGAAGAGGTGACAACGAAGGGATACGAACATTGAAACTAGCAGGACAAGTAAGGTGCGGGAAGGATGGAGAGTGAGGGAATGCAAGGGTTACTTGAAATTAGAGAAATCAATATGCATACCGCTGGGTTGTAAGCTGCCCAAGCGATATATGAGGTGCTGTTCCTCCAATTTGCACCTGACCTCACTCTGATGGTGATGAGGCCCAGGACAGAAAGGTCAGTGTGGGAATGGGAAGGGGAGTTAAAGTGTTTGGCAACATGCATCCTGTTTTTTGTACAATAAGGCAGCAGTGGCCAGAACAGAAATCATTAACAAAAGTAAGATGTCAAACAAGACATACTCACCGCCTAAAATATTTATTAATTCTTCAGTGTATTTAACAGAGCATATCATCATAGTTTGGAACAGAGCAAATTTTCATTAAGAGTGATCTTTCTTGAACAAATTGTACTCCAGTGATAGTCCATTTACAGGCAAGAATTTACAGATTCAAGGAGATGACTGGCAAATGCAACGGAGCCAACAGATACTGTGATTAATACTGACATTAATTTTATTTAGTCCTGTCACAGACTTGTGTTGCTGACTATAAATATACAAACATAATTATATTTTCCACCAGAGATACCAGTCTGAGTTCACTGGCTTCAGTAAATCTGGGTCAGTAGTTTTTTGTCGACTAAATCGGTTCTTGCAAACAAGTCTGAAAATGGCCAAACTGTTCCCAGCAGTGTAAGGAAAATAGATCAGAGTATTTTTTTTTAATGGTGAAAATCAATGAATTGTGGAGGATCAGTGCCATTTAGGGATCCAAGTGTAGAAATTACTAAATACTGCTGGACTTGTAAAATAATGCTGCTGGACAGCAGGGCCGGATTTACGTATAAGCTTCACAAGCTTAAGCCTAGGGCCTCAAAATCGAGGGTGCCTCCGGCCAAGGTGTTTTTTTCCCAGAGTAAAAAAAATCCCGAGAAAAAAAAAATTGGAGCGCTATTAGCCGGAATTCTGGTTCCGGCCTGCTGGAAGTTTTGGGGAAAAGAAATTGTGACCATCCGCGCCTGCGCAGTTGGGGGAAGCCGGTGACGCAGTAGTTACGCAAAATGACGCTGTCTCTCCGCGCGTGCGCAGTGGGCACGGGAGGGTTCAGATCTCCATTTGCACTCCACACAATCACCTCGATGCCTCGTGTCTACCAAAGATCCTAGGTGTCTACTCCAGGTAAGTAGTGGAATATTGAATTGCGGGAGTGCCCGTTTCTCCGGGCTGGGGGGGGTCTGCGGTGTCTGCTGTGCGGAGTCGGAGCCTTTCTGCATGGGAGGGAGAAAGAGAGGGGGGGATGTGAGAGGGGGAAAGGGGGGTTGAGACAGAAGGGGGAGAGAGAGGGAGGGGAGGGGGAGAGAGAGAGAGAGGGGGAGGGGAGAGAGAGAGAGGGGAAGGGGGGAGGGGAGAGAGAGAAATGGGGAGGGAGAGGGAGGTGGAGGGAGAGGGAGGGGGAAGGAGGAGGGGAGAGGGAAAGGGGGATTATCTTTAGTGAGATTGCAAAATTAAGGTAGGTTTTAGAGCAATTATATTTTCTCCTCCATATGAATAATATCAAACAATTGGAACTGCTTTCTTTTCCTTGATAACAATACTGAAAAATATGAATTCCATAGTTTGCGACTTTCATTTTGCATCATATTTTTAATGTGCACACACTAACACAGTCGAACAGTAACAGGCAATCAAATCAACACACAAAACATTTTCTAAAAAAAGGTTTTATTTACTGCAAAAACTTACAGTATTTTATTTGCAGTGTTTGCTTGCTCCTTTATAACAATTTACATAACATTTTACAGTACAACTTGATAATTAAAACAAGGACAGCTTCAATTCTTGATATAAAAAAATGTATACAACAATGATCCCATTCATCCCATTCCAACCACTCTTACTCTTGACAACCAAAATTATTTCTGAAATATTGATCATAAATCTGGTGCAAAAATGCTCCAAAATATCAGAATGCACCAGAGACCATCTAAAACCCCAGAGCTTCCAAGGCCCTTAAGCGGGCCCTGGACCCCGGCCGCAAGGGTCTTTGAGCTTCGCGCTTGTGATATGCACTGCGTGCACTTATTTCACGTAAAATGTTTGTAATCCTGCCATGCCACCCCCCTTTTTGAAAAGCTTCGTATGGGCCTGGTGTATAATATTTTTTACATTGTCATAGGCCTTTCTCACAACGCACTGTAGTCTCTAAACAACACTTCAGTAATTTTCCTTGCCCTCCATTTCAGAATAATAGTGTTTTAAGCCGATAACTCAACACTAGCACCGGCAATAAATAAAAAGCGCAGCTTTCCAGCCCATTTCTCATTGACCACGCTCTGCTGCACATCGGTGTCAATCTGGTGGACTCTTCCATCTTCCTCTCATCATGGGGGTGGGGGATTGGGAGGGGCCTCACACGTGGAATAGCCTAGGGCCTCTCTTCATCTAAATCTGACCCTGCTGGACAGGAATGCCTGTACAGGGCAGCACAGTGGTGCAGCTGATAGAGCTGCTGCCACACAGAGCCTTGAGACCCAGGTTTGATCCTGAATTTGGGTGCTGTCTTTGTGCTGTTTGCATGTTCTCTCTGCGACCAGGGATTTCCTCTGGGTGCTCCGGTTTCTTCCCATGTCACAAAAGATATGCAGGTTTGTAGGTTAACTGACATCTGTATATATTAAAAAATTGTCCCTAATGTATAAGGAATGAAAGGGGAAAGTGGGCTGACATAGAACTAGTTTGAATGGGGTACGGATGGTCAGCGTGGACCGAGGGGCCTGTTTCCATACTGTATCGCTAAATATAAACATAAACAAAATAATGTAAAAGCTTAATGGAATAACAGCTTTCATTTCAAGGAGACTAAAAGAAAACAGGATAGATGCACACTGCAATTGTATTAAAAAGTCTGAATAAATCTCATCTGCAGGCAGTTCTGGGCATCATATGACAAGCAGGATATATGGGCCTTGGCATGACTGCATCTCGGATTCAATGGAAGGGTGTGGGAGCGAATGGAATAGAATTATGAACACAAGTTACCACAGTCAAGACTAGTATTTCTTAAGTATGGAAGATTAATGTGGGATCCAATTGAGGTTTTAAGATTTTTAAAGGATTTAACGTGCAAATGTAAATAATCTATTTCTGATGAGTAAATCCAGAACAAGGTGATATTACCACAGATTTAAAGTTAGGCCATTTTGAGCAACCATTTTGGTGTGGGCAAGTTGGGCCGTAGGGTCTGTTTCATGGTGTATGACTATGTATGACTCTATGAGTGGATAGCAGGATATATTTTTTCATACAAAAGGATGACAGATATTTAGAATTTTCACAAATTTCTGAACTGAGAGTGAAAAGTTTTGAATTTTTGAAAATCAAAGGGTGTGAAACCAAGATGAGTAACTAAAGTTGAGGTACTGATCAGTCATGATCTGATTAATGACAGGAGCATCTTGAGTTGGTCTAATACTATCCCAAAGTTCAAATGTAGAAACAACTTCAAACTAAATCTGAAGAATACGTAGGTTTCAATTTCACATAAAACATTAGTGATTCCTGCAGGAGTTTACATTAACTTTCCATTGATCTTGTTCAGTTTGCCTTTGCAAACTGCAGCAAGATTTTTAAAACATTAAGTTTTAGTTGAGAGTTTGCATGTTACTTTTATACTCAATAATGAACTCAAATGAGTCAAGGATGTTTATTTGTCATATGAACCAAGAATGGAACAATGACATACTCAATTCACACAGATGAACATAATAATTATAACATCCAATATATTAATAACCATAATATTAGAGCAAAAAGAAAACTGAAGACTGTAGGACAACAAAGACACAGTCCATAGGAGTCTACCCTCCACTTTCATGGCATGTACAGCGTTTACAAAGCTGACAAGCAGTAGGAAATGCAAATGTGCATTTGGTTTGCTTCGGAAATCTAGAAAGAGAGCTTTGCATCAGAAGCTACAAAAATAAACTGTTAGCATTAAAACCAGCTAGCACTTGCTGTCAGATGGAGTAAAGCTACTGATTAAAAAAGTGAATTGATTGCCTGATGAGGATTTTTCAAAGATTAAAATCCCATCATAGTCAAAGCCAGTACAAGCGCAACATACAATACTTGAATTTGTAGATCTAATCTCCCTCAACTCCATAGTCATACCATGAAACAGAGAAAATTCGTTCCACTCTGAAAATAGAAAAATGAAATGCAAATTCTTGCTGTAGTTTCAAAGTGGTAAGTTTGCCAGGAAGCATGTCTCTTGCTGGAGCTATATAATATTTGTTCCTTGCCGGGACCTAACTTCACATCTAACTGTGGTTGAGTTCACAAATGGTTATAAATAGAGACTGTGTCATTCCTGGCAGTGAGATATGATAAATATCTCTACTCTTGAGGCTGATCAGATAACTCACGATTGGAGAAGTCACAAATGAATTATGGTCAGCCTCATGAGTGGAGATATTCATCATATCTCACTGCTGACCACACCATAATCTATCTATGACAGAGTACGTTTTTGACTTAAAAATGAAAACAATTTTTTTTTGTCCAGAAAATCAGAAGGGACCGTCTGCTGTTATCTCAGCTATCACAAAATCATACCAGTGGAGATGATTTCTTCATGAAAGTGTTATGAATATCACAAGCCAAGCGCAGGGTTCAGAGAAGCTACTAATAACAAAATAATTTTTACTTTAAGGTTGGAAATGCAATAATGCATTCTGAAATGGGCATGTGGCTGTGGGATTTTACACTGATTTTTTGCACTAATCTTGGACGCTTCTTCACTGGTAAGATTGAAGAGAGAATGAGAAGACTGTTCATGATTTCACATTTTCACTGTACAATAGTAAGTTGGTGGTTACTATAAGCCAAAGTCTGAGAGATCTACTTACCAAAATTGTCATTGTTAAAATAATATATATCCAAATTGGGCTATACTGGGCAGTTATAGTATCCACGAAAGCATGAATTCTGCCGTAGAATATTTATGGTAAAACTATAATTGCTTTCTAGTTTTGATTTTTGATTTTACTATAATTAGGAAATATTCCAGCTTAATGGAGGAATCTTTTTTTCAGGGTGAAAATAAATCAAGTATAGCGACATCAGCTTGAATTTATTTAACAAAAGATGGATGATTGCTCCTAATAATGCTGGCAGCAAGGTTACAGTACTCAAGTTATACCAATGCAAGAGGTACTGGACAGTTGGCAGAGAAACAATAAGAATAAGAAACAAATCAAAAGCAAAAGCAGGCCATTTGACCCTTCCTCTCAGTCTTTAGACTTTAGCACAGACACAGGCCCTTCAGTCCACCGGGTCTGCACCGACCAGTGATCACCCCATACACTAGATCTATCCTACACATTACGGACAACTTGCACTTTTACTGAAGCCAATTAACCTACAAACCTGTACGTCTTTGGAGTGTGGGAGGAAACCGGAGCACCTGGAGAAAACCCATGTAGTCGAGGGGTAGAATGAACAAATTCTGTATAAACAGCACCTGCAGTTAGGATTAAACCCGGGTCTCTGGCGCTGTAAGGCATCAACGCTACCACTGTGCCACCGTGCCACCACTTGCTAAGATCACCGCGCTGCCATTCACTAAGATCGCTAAGATTCACTAAGATATTCACTGTCCTGCCATTCACTAAGACTATTGCTGACCTTTTCCTCAGTGTCATTTTGTTATACTAACTTCACTTTCTTTGATTCTTTTAATATCCAAACATCTAATAATTTCTATCATGAATATATTCAGCAACTGAATCTTCTCATCCCCCTTGAGTAAAGAAATTCCAAAGATTCACTCCATTTTGGATGAAGACCTCTCTCCTCGTCTCTGTGCTGAGTAAGCAACCCCTTGCTTTAAGACTACGACCCCTGGTTCCAGGCACCTCAGGCCTGGGATAATGTCCATCCATATCATTTATTAGGTTGTTAAAAATGTTTTGTGCATTTCAATTGGACCATTCTTCTAAACTGTGGAGAGTCTAGGCCTAATCTGTTTAATCTCTCCTCATGTGCCAACCATGCCATCCCAGAAATCAACAAGGTGAACCTCTGCACAACCTGATGTGGGTCTATAAAACTATAAGATAGGGTAGCTGGTCAGAATCGTTTCCCCATGGTAGTATTATCAAATCAAGAGGGCAGAGTTTTAAGGTGAGTAGAAGAAGTTTTCAAGGGGTTTTGAGGGAAAAGATTTTTAACATCTTGATAAATGGAGGTTGATAAATGGAGCTCACTGCCAGGGGAGATGGTGGAATCAGGTACAATCTCAATGTTTCAGAGATATTTAAAGAGGAACTCAAATAAGCAAGGCTTAGTTGGATACATACCTTCTGCAAGCAAAATGAGGTTAATGTAGATGGACAAAAGGATCAGCATGGATGAGCTGGGCCGAATGGCCCATTTCTGCGCTATACATTTCTATCAGTCTATCACAAATATAATCTTCTTAGGTAGGGAAACCAGACCTGTGCACAATATTCCAGTGTCAGGGCCCTATATACTCGGAGTATATTTCTCTGTTACTCAAGAGCTCTTGCAAGAAAAACTTAGATGCCATTTAGCTTTCTAACTGCTGAAAGAACCTTTCAATCTTTCAATATTTCATACAATAAAATCAGCCTTTATGTTTCCTATCAAAGTGGATAACCTCACACTTTTCCACATGATAACCAATTTGCCATGGCCTTGCCCAAATATATTGTATGTTTGGCCAAATATATATTATCCCTCATTTTCTCCACTCTTTCCTTGCCCTTTTGCTTCCACATATGGTTAAGTTTCGAGTTCCATGGCTATATTTGTTTGTGATAGTTTTGTATGATGTGAGCGCATCAGCAGTGATCATTGTTGGAAGAAGTCTTACTTTTTCTGCACAAATCCCCCCAATTTGAGACAAGATTTTGCTGTTAAAGGGAATACCAGTTAACACCCACGACCCTTGATTGCTCGATGGCATGGTACATTGTACAGTGCCATCACTGTAATGAGCATTATTAGTATTATATAATTGCTTTAACAATCAATTGGAATATTCATATAGTCCTCAATTTGTGCACTTTATATGCACATACCCAAAATATGCACTTATCCTAACTGTAGGAGCAAAATGGAATGGCCATGCAGAGTTGGTGTTCGAAGTAATGGACGATTTATTAAACTGGTGCGCACCAGGAGAACAGTCAATGCTGATCTGCCAAGTGTAACTTTGGTACGGTGTTTATATTCTCAGGTGACAAGATTACTCAGACACTTGACAGTAAAATGAGGTCTTCTTTACAAAAACTTGATTAACAATAAAATGAGGTCTTTCATAGAAACTTGACAAATGGCAGAATTAGGTCTTGCACAGGATGGAACTCAGAAGGACTTAATTAGGTGATAGAATGAGATGATTATCCACAAGTCTAATTTCATTAACAGTAGATACAGATTTATGTTACAATGATGTGTGTATGCTATAACATAATCAATGATGCTCCTGAAACTTGGATGTCTGCTGCATTCCATGTCTCTACTTTTAGGCTTTCTCTGCGGTTCCTCATTCACCACATTAGCACAATCCACATCCCTATTTACTAATTATTAGCCCTCACTATTCCAAAAAAACCCCAGCATGTGCTGGGGTGACTCAGCGGGTGAGTTAGCTTTGCTGGAGTACATGAATAGGTGATGTTTTGGGTCAGGGCCCTTTTTCAGCCTGATTGTGGGGGTGGGTGGAGGTGATAGAATGCTAGAAGAGAGGAGGGGCAGGACAAAGCCTGGAAGGTAAAAGGAGAATAGAGATGAGGGGATGAGTGGGGTGGTGGTGAGGTGGGGTGGGGGTTGATAAGCAGATGGTTAGACAAAGGCCAAAATTTCTGGCAATGCTGACATTTTTATCCATCCCCAATTGCCCGCTTAACTAGGGAGGCAGGTAAGAATCATCTACATTGGTTCTGCTGGAGGCACATGTAGGTAAACCAGCTAAGGAGAGCCGATTGCCTTCCTGGAAGGTAATTTGTGAGCCAGGTGGGTTTTTAATAACAATTTGGTAGTTTCAGGGTTGCATGCACTGGGACCAACCTTTTTTTAAATTTTAGATTTACTTAATTACTTGAATTTAAATTCCCCAGCTGCCATAGTGGGACTAGCTGATAGTCCAACAACTTAACCACAAAACCCCCCACCCACAATGTTGACGATGTAGTTTAGTCAGATTTTGTTTGACAAAATATCTATGAAGTGCCATTAGGATCAAGGTCGCAGTAGTGGTGAGAGTCGTTAAACATCAACTAATTCTTGGACAAATTGGCAATAACATTAACACCAGTAAACAGCTTTAAGAGCACAGGAATTAATATTAAACAGCATTAATCGGACATTCCTTTCGATAAACATTACAGAGATCCTTATTCTAACTTAATATTACAACAGTTTACCAAATTTTCTTTAAATTGTTGGAAGGCTTCTGCTTATACCTTTTAAAGACTTAAATATACTGATTATACGTAATAACCCGAAAAAATCTACCAAAACATTGTTTGTGAACAGCTTTAGAAATGAATGCACAAAGGGAATATTACGGTTACATTGACACTAATCGCAATGAAGCATATATTACATTAATCACGATACCTATATATTCATAGACCCTGCACAATCTGTGACCTAAATCAACAAGACTACCAAGCAGAACTATCTTCAGGTACAAAGCCCTTAACAGAAGGGGAAAAAAAAGTTTTTTTTTGTGGGAAGAACTTTTATTTAGCAGGTTTGCAGAATCATTTTGTCACTGCTCTCCTTCATCTCCCAGTAGGCTGAGCTGCCTGGTTGATCTGTCCAGGGGGACGGGTGTCAGACCAGTGCAGGTGTCAGTGGCTGCCGGTGAGTGATTGCGCCATCAGCCTCCCACTGTGATCTATCATGCGGGCCAGGCCAGTGAAGAATCACAGCTACAGCAAGGTGCTGAGCCCAGCAACATATCATTAAACAAGGTTACAAGGAGCAGATTTGTTCCTATGATCAATCTGGTCAACAATGGTTCCACTTTACTGTTTTTTCAGCAAAGCGTAAACAGGTATTGTGAGCAAAACTTGGACTTAACCCTTTCACTGACTCCACCTACTTGTGGTGGGATTCTGCATGTGAGCTGTGATCATGTGTTCCCCTCTTTTGCTGCACGTACATTGTCGATTACTTGAAGTGTCTTGCAGAGGCATACTGACTCCACAGTGTCCTAAACAGCCAAAGTTTAAAAAAAAACTACAGAATGGCAAGATCATGTTATATCCTTAAGGCACAATTGTCTGAAGTTATTATTTAATATATAATAAGATGTTAATATATATGAGACTTAACTAGATTCAAACACTGCTTTCCCGAGGTTGCTTTGTTGGGGAACATGAATGAAGGACTAAATGGCAATTAGGAATTGACAACACAATGAGTAAGAGTTGATGGCATTCTGAGTGTCATAATATGGGTGCAAATTGGCTGTCATTCTAATTGTGGTATTTTCTCTAAAATGATGTGATGTGTTGTGATATGTTCAGATACTTCACAATTTGTCGGTGCAAGTTAATACCGTGTAGTTTTTATTAGTGCGGTGACTTATGGTTTTAACATAATGTTAACCCTTAATGCATCTTAGGAGTGCAATAGGCTCCATCTTGACATGTCTTGTCAGTGGGATCTTGTACCAGGTACATGACATGATATGCTCTTTCTTTCATATTCTTGTACAAACTTTGGGGTCAGGTTTCAGCCAAATGTTTTTTTTTACAAGTTCCTCCCACTATCAAAATGGATGCTGGGAGCTAGAAGGAATAAAACCAGTATTTCCTTTAAAAAAAAGCTACTTAGAGGAAGATGGTTTCCAATAAAATAAATTAGATAAGGTATAATAAATAAAGATAGTGTCATAACATCAAAAAACAGGAGCTTAAAGAAAAGCAAAATAAGATGGGAAATAAAGTGAAAGACTGGGTAAGCAATAAAGCTTTGTTCATTTTTCTTTAGATTCTATTTCACGTATATTATGGCCCATCTAGGTCTGGAGCATATTGCAAAAGCAAGATACAATAATGATTTTGTTGTAGTAATAATTCATGTTCGTTTTTAGCAACACATTATGTTAAGTAAAACTTGGAATTGCTGGCAACCTGGGTATTAAGGACCAAATGCAGACAGTCAAAGAAAAATTAGGAAAGATCAAAATATACTTAAATGCAAAAATGTGGGAAATTTCTCTCCACAAACTGAGTGGCATGTAGATAAACTCAAGCGTTTAAATACAGCATTGACGAAAAAATATGTTACCTTGTTCCTGAAGTGTCAAAATGTTCCTGAATCTTGTAGATCCTTGAATTCCTGAGAGAACCAACCCACCTATGCAAGTAGAAAGAGAAGCAACAATTTTGCAAAGCAGTGATAAGTCACGGCTGTGTTATAGTCCCATGAATTTCCAAAGTAAATTAAGTGAAAATCCGTCTGTATAGTTAGAGAGATTCATGGCACTTTCTCTGCAGCTCTGTTATAAGATTTACGGACTTTTTTTTCCCCGGGTTCTAGGATTTTACAAGAGAAAAGCTTTTTATTTAATGGTGTCGTTAGGGTTAGCTTGCATCTCCTTTACTTGCAGTGGCTCTAAAGCGTGCATACAGATATTGTATTGTATTCATTAGCTGCACATGCATAAAACTAAGCAGGCAGCAACGCAAGGTGAAAGATAGGATGACACCAATGACCTGGAATTTTGTTAAATTAAACGATAATTTCTTTTTGTCTTGAGTATATGTGGCAATAAAGGCCTCTGTGTTTTGATTAACCATCTTGGCCTGTGGCCTTTGCATTTAATCAGCACAGTAGCTGTTTATTGCCCCATACTTTCCAGAAAAATGAAATTTATTAGTATTATGCTGCATTTACTAAGAGCTGGCCTGAACATTTTCAGAAAAAAAGGTGTGAATTTATTTGAGAATTTAAATGTGCTGTAGTCACTTGGCACTGCACAACCAATTGCTAAAATATCTCTTCTAAATCGATGGTGCTGTGGTAATGTTTCACCACCCCTCCCAAATTATCTTTAGTTAATAACTGCAGGAAATTTTAAATATTATGAAATCAGCAATCAAATTAACATGCTGCAGATCTAAGAATTTTATGTGGCTGGAGTTGATGTCAGCTAGTAAACGTCAATACCCAATTACAACGCTCACTAGTGCGTCCTGTTGAATGACAACATCCAATCCCAACACTCACAGACTCTTGGTAAATGCAGTGTTCAATAGTAACGTTAGTAAACGACGACGCTAACTTGTAATATTCAATCGCACATTCCAGTGAATGCTAATACACTACTTACTGACATTAAAATGCATCTGTAAGTATTGGACTGGGGAATGCAGCCACTAGCAAGGACAAGCTCAGTTATTCTCACTTCCATTAACAGAGTATTTGCTCGCACGCAGCATTTTAACTTGAAGATCTGCTGCCCGCTCATGATTGTAAATAGCTTTCATAAGCCAGACAAACAACATTGCAGCGTTAATTAATTAACAAACAAAAGCATTTTTTTCTTAAAACTTGCTTATAAATATATTTTTGTTTCTAGCTTTGTAACCTTTTAAATAGTTTTTATGTTTTCTACATGTATCTGTGAAATAATTTGAATTGGTAGTTTTTAATCAGTGGCCAGTGAAGAAAATGCCATGAAGATAATAGGGTAGGACATTTAAACATGTCTGTATCAGGATTGCTCCCCTGTGATGTCTCCTCAAAAGAATAGTTATTTGTGATGGTGTCAGTTTTATTATTTGATTAGACAGCTGTCATCTATTAGCATTTGTTGGATCAATATCATTCTTACAATATTTCTGGTTGGCTATGAACTACTTTATACATTATAATTGGTTTTAACCTCTTCTTGTCGTTCGCGGTTGACAGCGAGACTCCTGAAGTCCATTTTCACAGTAAACTACTTCACAATGATTTTTTGACATGTTGAATTATAATTCACTAATTATTAGAAACATTTCTAATTCTCACCCAAACGATGTTACAGAGAGAAAGATGAGCAAAATCTATCCCATTCTTCACATTAGTTGCCCCATTACAGCTTTCTGCAGATTTCTGTAGGTTAAAATTCCACTCTATTTTTAGCTCAGTGCTTAATGCATTTGTGTCAAATTTCTGAGTGCCCCGTGTGAATGAAACTGAAAATAAATGGGATAACAATGCTGAAAGAGCATGGATATTTGGTGCATTAGCAGTGTTCAAAAATGGCACAGTGAAGTTTCAATCTCACAAAGATTTTTCTTCAATCATTTTGATTGTTGTACTTGTCTAAATATTATCTTGGATCAAACTGGATCTCTTTTCCAATATAATAAACACAAACCCCCTGAGTCTTAAAACTGTGTTGTTATATGACTTCTTAACATTTTCCTCTGAGAAAATCTCTCAAAAATAAGAGACCTTCAGACAGATGGTTGGTTAAGAAAGATATTTAACTCTGCGGTTTGATTCCAAGGCTTTTGTAAAATATAGCAAATACAGACAAAATGTCTGTGTGGAGCTTTCTTTTAAAATTTCACTCAGCTTTGCTAAAATAAATAAATAAAGAGTTAACAACAATATATCGAGTCTCTTATTTATAAATCCAGTAAATAATCTAACTGGATACCACAAAGTACATTTACTGCCTTTAATACAGATTGGGTGCCTGAAATTTAGTTGTATCTGCATGACAACAATTTGAACATATTTTCAAAATATCACACCATTTTTAAAATCACTTTTCTTGTTTACTTTTACTTCAGCAGAACCACTAGGTTTTTGTGTGGGTCAATAGATACCTTGTCCTTCCCAGTTTTCTCATGCTCTTATTACAACTCTTCATTCAAATAGAAATATGATTCCCCTTGTCAATTCTTGACCACAATGACACTGTGCATCTAAACCTATTAGCTCCGAATGGTTCTATTTGTTTATTGTTGCCATGCACCCTTAAGATTACCTGATTTAAGTTCTGTGAATGAATTTTGGCAGGTGTCTAGTATAACACTTAACCCTTTAATTCAATATCACATTTTAACGAGTACATTTTTCATTTTAGCAGTGCCAAAAACAGATAATGTAATACTGCATACAAAATACTGGAAGCTAGAATTGTTATGAGTAAATTAAAACAATAGTACCATTGGTTCACTTAAAGATATGTTGCTATAAATCATTAACTCAAACAGCAGAATCCTGGATAGACACAAAATTTTGGAGTAACTCAGCGGTATAGGCAGCATCTCTGGCTGATGAAGGGTCTCGACTCGAAACATCACCCATTCCTTCTATCCAGAGATGCTGCCTGTCCCACTGAGTTACTCCAGCATTTTGTGTCTATCTTTGGTGTAAACCAACATCTGCAGTTCCTTTCTAACAGAAACCTGGATGATACCTGGATGTGGTGGAAACTATTTCACAAGCAGTGGTGGTTATATTTTTCAGAGGTATTTTCTGGATTGAGATATAATAACTTTTTCTCCCAGAATGCATGTGTAGGATGTGTGATCAAATTGACTTCTAAATACAAAAACAATGAAATTCAAATGAATTACTAGTCAGAATTTAGCCATCATTAGCGCCAATTTTATACACAATAAATGAACTATAATTCGATATAATTTTCAGGGAGCTATAGTGTAAAGTAACTTTTAATATATTCACGAGATAAAACTATTCCTCTCCCCCGGACATCAGAACATAAGAAATTGAATATATTTTAAATTACCTCACTACAGTATTTCTGATTAACATATGATTGTGGTTTGGAGCTCTGTAAGATTGACATGGTATGGGATTGTTCATTATGAACTATCTGGGGGGGAAATAAAGAATGAGCTTTTTCCAGTACATAGCAATCTATTAGTACAAAACACCATTTGTTTAAACTTATTTCCTTGAAAGAAATATAAACAGTTGAATTGGAATGCCTTTGTAATCCCACATGCATGCTTGAACATAGCAGAAAGCTGTGTAAGACTGCAACTGATGAATTAGGTGGTCAGAGTTATTTATGGATCACACCGATGCTTCCTTTTATTTCATTTGGTGGCATAAACATAGGTAATAGGAGGATGTAATTGTCGTAAGGTGCCCAAGTCTTGATCTTGGCAATTGCCAGAAGCACAGGTAGCTTGTGACGATTGTTCCTAGGTATCAACAGTGCAGGCACATTTCCTGCATAATGTAAAGCACATTTAAGTCTGTCAGCGAGAGATCACCGTTATTTAAACGTGAACAAGGGTATGGAAATTCCACGTTTTAACAAGGTCAAAGGAGAGTTCCAAAATGGGAAAAGATACTATCAGCTACTGAGAGCTGCGAGGTTTCATAATTATTATTTATGTCAGAGTGACAATAATACAGATATTTACAATGACATATCATGTTGTATTGTGCGAGCAGAATAATCCTAACGATTTGTAGAAATACATTTTTGCCAGCTTTAACAATTGGTAGGCCAACCCTCATTCTTGCCCAGTTATGACCCATTTATTGGTTAATCTACGAAGCGTAAAGTGCATAAATTGGAATTGACATCATTGCTATGATAGTATAGACGCAGGAACTTTTTCATGAATTACAATTTAAGCAGGTTAAGATAGCAATGGCTTGTTTGTTGGTCCTAAAATGGAAGGTGTTTAACCAGATATTTCTTTCCAGCGGGGCTCAGCATCAATATGATGATGCAATCTTAAATTGATCCATTATGTGTTTGTATAATTTTGATGTGCCCCAGTATTTGGCAATTATGAATAACTTGGAAGGAAGCAGAGGGTGATTGTGGAAGGTTGCTTCTCAGACTGGAGACCTGTGACTAGTGGTGTGCCTCAGGGTTCAGTGCTGGGCTCGTTACTGCTTGTCATCCATATTAATATAGGACATACACTGCAAGATTAGCAAATTTTCAGATGATACAAAAGTGGGTGGTTTTTCAGATAGTGAAGATGGTTGTGAAAATTAGCAGCAGGATCTTGATCGATTGGCCAGGTGGGCTGAGGAATGGTTGATGGAATTTAATGCAGAAAAATGTGAGGCGTTGCATTTTGGGAAGTCAAACATGGGTAGGACCTACACAGTGAATGGCAGGGCTCTGGGTAGTGTTGTACAGCAGAGGGATCTAGGAGTGCAGGTGCATGGTTCCTTGAAGGTATAGTCACAGGTAGATGGGGTGGTCGAAAAGTGTTTTAGCACATTGGCCTTTATCAGCCAGAGTATTGAGTATAGAAGTTGGGAGGTCATGTTGCAGTTGTGTAAGACGTTGGTGAGGCCACATATAGAATATTAGAGATTGTGTTTAGTTCTGGGCACCGTGTTATGGGAAATATTTTGTCAAGCTGGAAAGAGTACAGAGAAGATTTACGAGGATGTTACCAGGACTAGAGGATGTGAGCTATAAGGAAAGGTTGAGTAGGCTGGGACTCTATTCCTTGGAGTACAGGAGGATGAGGGGTGATCTTGTAGAGGTGTATAAGATCATGAGAGGAATAGGTAGACGTACAGAGTCTCTTGCCCAGAGCAAGTGAATCGAGAACCTGAAGGCATAGGTTTAAAGTGAGGGGAAATGATTTAATAAGAATCTGAGGGGTATGTTTTTCACACAAAGGGTGATAGATGTATGGAACACGCTGCTAGAGGAGGTAGTTGAGGCAAGATCTATCCCAACATTTAAGAAACAATTAGAAAGGTACATGGATAGGACCTGGGGTTTTTTGGACCAAATGCGGGCAGGTGGGACCAGTGTAGCTGGGACATGTTGGCCGGTGTGGGCAAGTTGGGCTGAAGTGCCTGTTTCCACACTGTATCACTCTAGGACTCTGTGAGCTTTTCAACCTGTGCTTGTGGTACAGTCGCGCAGCAGTAGAGTTGCTGCCTTGCAGCTCCAGAAACCCGGGTTTGATCCTGAATATGGGTGCTGTGTGCACGGAATTTGTACCTTCTCCCCATGACCACATGGGTTTTCCATGGGTGCTCCGGTTTCCTACCACATTTCAAAGATGTACAGGTTTGTAGGTTAATTGGCTTTGGTAAAAATTGTAAATTGTCCCTAGTGTGTAGGATAGTGCGAGTGTATGGGGATTTCTGGTCAGCATGGACTCAATGGGCCGAAGGGCCTGTTTCTGTGCTGTACCTCTGTACTAAACTAAAAGCGCTGGTACTATATTCAGAAGCAGTGCATTAGTAAGGTATTCCAATCTGAACACAAAGCAAATTACTAAGGAATGGAGAAACAAAGGATATCACAATATTAATAACTGAGTCAAAATCTAACCCAGTCGTAATCCTTTTAGTAAGAAGCTCTTACTGTCTGACTTTAGTGGGGTTGAATAGCAGAGAGGGCAAGATACCACACAATCCATCTGGAGGTGAAGTAAAATGAGGTGATTGTGTGTCACATACTACTCTTAGAAGCCCATGGAGAGCGTGACTTGCAGCAGAATAGTCCAATGAGCTCACCAGGTCAGCAAAGTTGAGGATTAAAATTCATTATTTTCTGCAGTTAAAATTCAATCTGTGAATGCCGGTACAATCCACTTAACCATATCTTTTCCAAAGCAAAGATAAACTGCAGATGCTGGGAATCTCAAAATAAGAATAGAAGATGTTGGAAATGCTCAACAGTTCAATCTGCATCTCTAGTGAAAGAAACAGAAGTTCACGTTTCAGGTCAATGACCTTCCAACTGAACTGTGAAAAGAAAATGTTTTAAATTCCAAGGAAAGGGAGGAAGCAGAGAGAACAAAAGAGAATGTCTTTGATTTGCTGGATGCAGGAACAAAGAGATGACCAAAATAGCATCAGGATTTGTTGGATGTAAAGGTTAGGGAGTAACAAAATGCTTATTTGGGGAGGTGTAAATAAGTGAAAATGAATTAAATTTGAAAATGCCGGTGGAGGAAAGAGAAAGAAAATAAATGCTTGGACTGTGAGATACAAGGTACTGACTACAGGTACTTTATATGTCACATGTACCGAGGTACAGCGCAATTCATTTTTGTAAACAGTTTAGTACAAGTATCACTATACATAAGCACTTAGATAATCTTAGATGAGCATCTCAGATACACTACAAGTATAGCAGTAGTACACTGAGACACTATACAGTTGTCAGTTTGGCACCATTTTCAAGTCCCAGTTGATGTATGCCAAATTCAGCCTATGTTGAGCTTTGTTGGAACAACATGAGACCAGAGAAAGGGAGATCAGTGGACGAGAACATCAATGAAGCCGCAACTCGAAGCTCAGAGCTTTGAGAACTGAACGGAGGTATTCTGCAAATGTCACCCAACATGCACTAAATGATCAATACATCTACAGCTCCATAGATGCTGCCTCGCCCGCTGAGTTTCTCCAGCATTTTTGTCTACCTTCGATTTTCCAGCATCTGCAGTTCCTTCTTAAACATTGCATCTACAATTCATTACTTTGGAAGTAGGAATTCATTGCTGCTTCATTTGTATGGAACATGGGGCTTCCTGGTTGAGAAGAGGTAAAAAGGACTGTGTTACATCCCTTGTGTGAATGGTGCTGTAAGAAGGGAATGATCATTGATAGAGATTGTGAAGTGATTTGAAAATAGATTGATAACCCTTCATTTCCTCATTCACCAGCACACCCAGATTCTGGGAAAAAAACCCTCAATTAAATGATTATCTAAGCCATTTAGATCTGCTTTCACAACTTTACTTTTTGTTATGCGTTGTACATGCTATTGTTAACCATATTTCATTTGGAGCCTGACTTTGGATTGTTCTTAAGCTTTGCACGTCTGTATTCACTTCCGTATGGTTCACTGTTTCATGCAGGAGCCACCAAGGACAAGACTCCCAGATTCCACAAATAATCCAATCTCTGACGAGCGAGCCTTTCAACTCTCCAAAATGATAATTACCAGCTAATTTTGTTCGGAAAGTGGCCAAGTATTCTCCTGTTCCTTGTTGCACGTAGAGAACCAACAACAGTCAGCTGCTACATTTCTGGGTGGGTTTAAATGTCCCACCAGTACACTGAATGTAATCCCTCAGGAATCATTTGAGTGTTTTCAGTTATGATTCAATTATTACACTTTGTGGCCAAAGAAGTACAATAACCCCTTTACTATCATCTGGTCTGGTTTATTTTAGTTTAGTTTATCTTAGTTTGGAGGTACAGCGCGGAAACAGGCCCTTCGGCTCACCGAGTCTACACCGGCCAGGTATCCCCATACACCAGCACTATCCTACACACACTAGGGACAATTTACAATCTTTTACCAAAGCCAATTATCCTACAAGCCTGTATGTCTTTGGAGTGTGAGAAGAAACTGGAGCACCCGGGGAAAACCCGCGCGGTCACGGGGAGAACGTACAAACTCTGTATAGAGAGCACCCATAGTCAGGATCAAACCAGGGTCTCTGGCACTGTAAGGCAGCAGCCCAACCGCTGCGCCACCGTGCCGCCCCATACCCAACTCCAGATAAAGTACAAACTCTTCCCTCCGCTTTTTTTTTTACCATTCTTTAGACAAGATACATGCCTGGAATTCCAGCAGTTTGAGCATATCTGGAAGTTTCATTGTCTGCTATCTTAAAGGAATCACACAGCTTTTTGTCTTTTAATCCATCTCCACTTGATATCTCAATGGGGATTGATCACACCCAGCAACCTGTTAACAGATTCTGGCACTAGGTCAAAGTTTCAGAGTTTCAATAACCAGCATTTCAGACGGGCTGTCTCAGTATCCTTTTGCAATCACTCTCTAAGCTGCTGCCCAAATAGTACACAAGAATATGCAGTAGAAGTAGGTCACTTGGCCTCACAAGCCTGCCCACATTTAATACTGTCATGATCTACCTCAGACTTCAAATTCTTTTCTGTCATAGTTCACCATGGCACTCAATTTCCCCAATCATCAAAAAGCATCTACCTCCTCCTTTAATACTTCCAGTGATCTAGTCTCTTCAACCCACTGGGGTAGAACATTTCAGAGATTCAACACCTTCTGTAAGAAGTTCCTACACCTCAGTTTTAAATGATTGCCCCTTTATCCACCCTCTCTCAGGACTCTCCCTCAAACATCTTCACATCGATCATGTCACATGCCCCTAAGACCAGGAGCGCACGGTGGTTCAGCAGTAGAGTTGCTACCTTAAGGGCCTGTCCCACGGGCATGCGACTCCATGCGGCAAGCGCGACCTAACCGGTAGCGGGGGCCACGCGGAGGTCGAGTGATCCCCGTACAGGGCTTGTCCCATGAGCATGCGGCTGCATGCGGCAAGCGCCACCAAACCGGAAGCGGGGGCCGTGAGGAGGTCGAGTGACATCAAGACGGTGCTTACGGCATCGAGGCCATGCGCACGGCGTCGAGGCGGTGCGCACGGCCTCGAGGCGGCTGCGCACGGCCGTCGATGCGGTGCGCACGGCTTCGATGCGTCTGCGGGGCGGTAGGGCGTTGCCGCGCGGAATTTTTGAACAGTGTAAGTTTTTTGGAGCCCCGCGCGATGTCAGGACCAGCTCCGCACAACTCCGTACGGCTCCGGCGATCGAAGTGGGACCGGCCCCGCGACATCCGCGCGGCCCCCGCACGGCCCCCGCTTCCGGTTAGGTCGCGCTTGCTGCATGGAGTCGCATGCCTGTGGGACTGGCCCTTTAGGGAGCCAAAGACCCGGGTTCGATCCTGACCACAGGTGGTGCCCGTGCGGAGTTTGTACGTCCTCCTTGTGACCGCATGAGTTTCTCTGGGTGCTCCAGTTTCTTCCCACATTCCAAAGACATGCGGGTTTGTAGGTTGTTCCTCCTTCCCTCCGACTCTACGATTCCTCCTTCCTTCCTTCCAACTCTACGCACTGCTCCCCCTCTGTGATCCCTCCTTTCCTCCGACTCAGCGACTTCAGATAACCCTTGCTTTCTCTCCACTTCCCCTTCCCCTTTCCAGATCTCCCACTAGTCTAAAGGGCCTGTCCCACGGGCATGCGACTCCATGCGGCAAGCGCGACCTAACCGGAAGTGGGGGCTGCGCGTAGGTCGAGTGTTCCCCGTACAGGGCCGGTCCCACCAGCATGCGGCTGCATGCGGCTAGCGCTACCAAACCGGAAGCGAGGGCCGCGCGGAGGTCGAGTGACATCAAGACGGTGCGTACGGCGTCGAGGCGGTGCGCATGGCCATTGAGGCGGTGCGCATGGCCTCGATGCGGCTGCGTATGGCATCGAGGCAGTGCGCACAGCCGTCGATGCGGCGTGCACGGCCTCGATGCGGCTGTGGGGCGGCAGGTCGTTGCCGCGCGGAATTTTTGAAACAGTGTCAGTTTTTCGGAGCCCGCGCGATGTTGGGACCAGCTCCGCACAACTCCATACGGCTCCGGCGATCGAAGTGGGACCAGCCTCGCAACCTCCGCGCGCCCCCCGCACGGCCCCCGCATCCGGTCAGGTCGCGCTTGCCGCATGGAGTCGCATGCCCGTGTGACAGGCCCTTTACTATTTCCGCTTACATTCTATCTTTGTCCCGCCCCCTCCCCGACATCAGTCTGAAGAAAGGTCTCGACCCGAAACATTGCCCAATCCTCTCCAGAGATGCTGCCTCACCCGTTGAGTTACTCCAGCATTTTGTGTCTACCTTCGGGTTTGTAGGTTAATTGGCTTCTGCATCATGTAGGATAGAACTAGTATACGGGTGATCGCTCGTCGGCACGGACTCAGTGTGCCGAGGGGCGTAACCACTCTGTCTCTCTAAAACTAAAATTAAAACTAAAACCGTAATGTTTAAATAAAATCACGTTTCGTTCTTCTAAACTGCAAAGAATACAGATCCAGCTTATTTCGTAATTTGTCAGAACAAAGCGTATTGCATAGATTTCCGAAACTTTGCAAGTTAATTTACCACAAATTGTCATTTAATCCATCCATTGCATTGTAAGTGGTAGCAATACAAACTAAATGGCTTTAAATATAGAATGATACATTTGACCTTTTCTAATGATTCTGATTTCCTTTCCAGCAATGATAACTGAAGTGTAATGGCTTCTTAAACTCAAGATAGATATAATTCTAGGCTGCCATTACATTGAACTTAGACAGCTACTGCAGGATCTGAGGTATATTACTGCATTACACCTCTTTAAGCTACTTTGAAATTATAGTCAAGAAGGCATTAGCCCACACTAAGGCAAAGGGGAATAATCCTTGGGGGTCATACACCACTAGAATCAATATCTAAAAGGTCACATGCCTGTTCCTGCACTGCTTTGCATCATTGCAAAAGTGACAGTATAACTGCAACCTGAGCTAGATCTCGTGGAGTATTAACTTCATGTTTCAGTGAACAAATTAATTAAGGAATTAAAATGGTGATAAAATGCCAGCCTTGGCCTGAATTAAAATAAAATAAATGTTGGAATAATTTTATTGGTATTGATATTGGTATAGGTTTATTATTGTCACGTATACTGAGATATAGTGAATGTCCCTTAATGGGCAACCATGGCAAATCATACCACACACGAGTGCAATCAAACCATGCACAAGTACAACAGGTAGTGCAAAGAGAAAGTAAACAGAGTGCAGGATATACTGTGGTGTTAAAGAAAGGTTGAGGTTTTATTATTGCCCTGTGTACGGAGGTACACTTTGTGAAACACTTTGTTTTGCATGCTGTCTGAACAGATCAGATATAACATACATAAATATAATCAAGTCAAACTCAAATACTATAGATAGAGCAATGGGGAAGGTACAGAGTGCCGAATGTAATTCTCAACATTGTAGCACATTATAATGAATCAGTCCCATAGACAAAGTCCAATATCCACAATGGGATAGAGGTAAATAGTAAGATTAAATGAGAACTTACCAGTTTGAAGTTTGATCTTTATTTTATGAGGAGTTACGTCGAGGGATTACGTGAAGACCCCGCCAGCACGCATGCGCGTCAATCTTCAAAGCAGCAGTGTGAAATCACAGACAACAGTAGATGAAACAAACATAGTAAGATCAGAGAAAACTAGGATACCAGTTGACCTTTATGATAGAGGGTGGGCGTGGAGGGCACGTAATCCCTCGACGTAACTCCTCATAAAATAAAGATCAAACTTCAAACTGGTAAGTTCTCGTTTAATCTTACTATTTTACTTCGGAGTCCCGTGAGTGACTACGTGAAGATTTTAAAGATCTGTGATTTCATGCCGTGGAACGAGTCCATGCTTCACTCACTGGCGTAGTTGACCAAGGGAGGAAGTATGTTATCGTATTCAAACATGAATCAGAAATTCAAACAATAATGAATTTATTTTAACAAAGAAAAATAATAATCCCTTCAATACGGGTTAAATTATATTACAGAATTTAAAATTGATTCTGCAAATACCGCAGGTTTAGCAATCGGCTTATTATAAAATTGCTGGAAAGTCTTCTCCCTAGACCATCCTGCTGTACCCAGGATGTGGTCCATTGGCACTTCCATTTCTCTTGCTGCCGATGTTGCTGCAGCCCTGGTGGAATGAGATTTGAAAGTATCAGTATCCACCCCTGCTGCTCCTAAAATCTGTCTGAACCACCTAGATATGGTTTGCACCGATACCCTATTATGAGGCTGTTTATGGCTGATAAATAGCCCCATTTCATGGCCTCTAAGATTTTTAGTGGTCTCTATATAGTGTAATAGATGTGTCACAACACATAAGCGGGTATCCGTAGGATATGCACGGAATTCTAGTTTAAGGCCTGATCACCCTGGCCTGTTTTGTTTTACCAATTCCAAGATGTGAAAATTTATCTTGTTGGTTGAAATAACCATTATGTCTAGTCTTAGTTTATGTAGGGACTGCACCTGTTGTGCCGAGACCAGTGCCATCAGCATGACTGTTTTTAATGTCAGTTTCTCCAAGGATAGGGACGTTGCTGATGACCAACCCCTGAGCAACGTAAGGACAACACTAACATCCCAAATCTGGGAGTAACTTGCTCTAGGAGGGTTCGTGTTGTAGATACCCTTCATAAGCTTGGAAACTAGCGGGTGAGATCCCACAGAGTGCTGTCCTACTCCCTGCCATAAGTATGCTGAAAGGGCACTCCTGGCGCAGTCAATAGCACTGTAGCTGAGACCCTCATCAAAATGAAGGCTGGCCAGAAATTTCAGGACATTGGTTACAGAAGCTGTATTGTATGAAATATTAGTCCTTGTACAGTATATTTCCCATTTCCTGATGTATGAGATGTATTGCTTCTTGGTGGATTCTCGGTATGCCGCCGTGATCATTGTCATAGTTCTGTCCGTCAGCCCCAGGTCCCGAAGTGGTCTCTTTAAATTCTGCAAATGAACAGATTGATCCTGTCATGGCATGGGTGACTTTTGCCTGTCACAGGATGGACCAACAAATCCGGTCATTTTGGGACGGACATACACGGTTCCGAGATCACGTCGAGAACCACAGGGAATCATGCTGAGTAGGCCAATCGGGTACCACCAAAATACCTGATGCAGAGTCTTGTTGTATTTTGCGTAGGACCCGACTGATGAGGCAGAAGGGGGGAAAGGCATAGAAAAACAATTTTCCCCAGTCCAGCGAGAAGGCGTCCATTGCTGCTGCCCCAGGGTCTGGTTCCCAAGCGACATATGTTGGTAACTGGTGATTCAGTCTAGATGCAAATAGATCGATATCTGGTGTTCCATATTGCGTAACAATATCAGCAAATACTTTGTGGTCCAACATCCACTCGGTGTTGTCATTAAATTTTCGTGACCTGGTGTCTGCCACTGTATTTAGTTTACCCGGTAGGTAAGTAGCTGATATCCAAATATTTCTATTGATGCACCATTGCCAAATTGTATTAGCCAGGTTGTCACATGATATCGATTTGATTCCACCCATATGATTAATGTATGCCACCACTGTGGTATTATCAATTTGTAGGCGGACATGCAAATGGTGCAACTTTGAGCAATATGCTTTTAGCCCATAGAACGCACCCAACATCTCTAAATAATTTATGCCCAGTGTTTGTAGTAAAGATGATTCATGTGCATCCCATCTGCCACCACAACTTGACCTAGTATTAGTAGCTCCCCAACCTTGAGCACTGGCATCAGTTTGTAATATAACTAATGGGTTACTGATAATGATGGAGCTGGAGCTATGCGGAATGTTTTGTCTCCACCATTGTAGCTCTGAAATTGCTTTGGCTGGTAATTGCATTGGTCGGTCGAAATGACCAGCATGATGTTTTAGTGCTTGCACCTTTGCTCTTTGTAAATTTTGGTAATGCAAAGGTCCAAACTGTGTGGCTGGAAATGCAGCTACAAGTTTTCCAATTATCCTTGCTACCTGTCGGATAGAAGGTTGAATGATGACAATGAGGTTGTTGCAGGCCTCCATTAAGTCTGCTGCCTTGTTATTTGGCAAAGTTACAGACATATGGATAGAGTCAATAGTGAACCCCAGATAATCCATAGTAGTAGAAGGCGTCAACTTAGATTTAGCTGGATGGATGATAAACTCCAGGTTTTCAAACAATAGTTTGGTAGCTGATACAGCTGATTTTGGCTAAATCCAGGGTTTCTCCCATAATTAATATATCATCAAGTTATGCCATGACAATATGTTTCTCTTTTCGGAGAAGTGCCAAGGCTGGTTTTAATATCTTGGTAAATAGTCTGGGGGCAGATGTTAAGCCATTAGGCAACGCTTTATACTGCCAGAGCTGCCCCATCCAGTTGAACTTCAGATATCGCCGATCATCCTTTTGTATAGGCACCGAATAGTATGCATCTTTTAGATCGATGCAAGCCTTGAAGTAGCCTTTGGAAACCAATTGTTTGGCAGTAACAAAGGTTTCCATTTTAAAGTGAATATACCTCACAAAAGTATTCAGTTTAGTCAAATCAATGATGATGCGGCATCCACCATCTTTCTTAGTTTTTGTGAAAATGTTGGACACAAATTCTAGAGAGTCGTGTTGGGATCTCTCAATTACTCCTTTGGCATATAGTCTCCCCAGCTCTGCGTGACCTTCCAGTTTTTCCTGTTGTGAGAACACAAACTCTCGGCTAGGCGCATGTTGAACTGGGGGAATGTCGCTATGAATAAATTTAATTTTGTATCCCTGAATACTCTGTAGTATATAAGGGTCAGAAGTTATAGACCTCCATGCCTCCCAAAACAGGTGTAACCTACCCCCAGTTAGTATAGAACTTACACCCACTATGTTCTGGAAGGAACCAGACCCACCTACCTCCATGGTTACCGGTGGCGTGTTCATTTCCTGTGCTTCGGCCTCTTCTGCGGAAGAGGCGCTGGAGTGCGGGGTTGGCGCATTTTCCATGAGGATCGCTCTGGGCCGTGGCCTAAAAAAGATCTCGGTGTTGGTTGTGCGCCCTTCATGCTCTCACCAGCGTCCAGGTGTCGTTGTCTGCTGGTGGATGCGTAGGGGTGCTGCTGCCGGGGATGGATGGTCTTGCTCGAGGTCGATGCCTTCATGAGCCTGACGGCTTTAGCTTCTTCGTCGAGCTCTTTCACCTGCTTGGATAAGTTGCCCCCAAATAGCAGTATTGGTGGTGTTGTGCTGGTAGTTTTGCACAACCCTGCAAATATGGGGTTCAATGCAGGTCGAATGGCGTTCTTCCTTAGCAATTGATCTCAAATTGCGTGTTGCAGAGTAATGCCAGAGCATCCTGTTGTGTCTCTGACATTTCCGTTCCATCCACAGACCGAGCAAACGCCGTTATTCCCGAAGCCAAAAGTTTCAGTATTTTCTGCATCTTTACTTCTTGAGTTCGGATGCCGGCACCAATGTACCCCCAGATAGAACAATTTACTGCAGGAACATTTAGTGAAACACAGTTCTCAGGTGCCATATATTTGGCTGTTGTTTCATTCAACACTTGTTCCTGCAGCTGGTTGAATGAAAGATAGTCTATGCTGGCTGCCAGTTTTGGCTCTAATGGCTGTCCTGTTTGCGCTGGCATCGCAAACTTTGAAACCACCCCGAGCAGCTTTTGTGGATCCTGCACCCCTAGCACACTGCCGGTGTCTTCAGCCAATCCCTCTTCGGGGCCAGCCCAGCTCTGGCCCGTAATGCTCCCCTCTATCGAGGGAGATGCATTAAGCAGCCCTTGGTAAGATGCTGTCATGGGGGTCCCATGACCCCCATAGTGACAATGCTCCATATCGCGGAGCATGTCTCGTTGGAGCATCTGCTCCATCAACCGCTCCATGTGGGAAATGCGGTCACCACCGCTGCTCGCCGGCAGCGAGTCTTCCTGGCCCGACTCATCTGAGTCAACCGGCCTGGCCGACTTCTGTTTGGCTTTCCCTCCAGTCCGCGGCGCTGGTTCGGGCTGTGCCATGTCGGTGACTATCGATCGCAAAGATTGCGATGCAGGTGCCGCCGGTCGCTGTTGGCTGCCCGTATTTTTGCGGCCTCCCGCAGCCAGTTTAGATGTGATCCGTTTCGTTTTCTTGCCCTTGTCCATGCTCTGTTTCTGTAACAGAAAACACAGGGCACAAAACACGACCTCAGATTAGGAAACTTACCTGTAGGTCCCGTTTTTAAATGTTGCCGCTGCGGAGGAACGCTTCCCCCGCCCGTCATTGCGCAATGCGAGAGACGATATGATGCGCATGCGTGCTAGCGGGGTCTTCACGTAGTCACTCACGTGACTCTGAAGTAAAATCAGACATTAGCTTATGGAAGGACTGTTCAGAAGCCTGATAACAGAGGGGAAGAAGCTGTTCCTGATTCTGGTGGCATGTCCTTTCAAGCTTCTGTCAACTGGGTGAGGGAAGAAGAAGGTACGATTGGGGTGGAATGTCTTTGATTATGTTGGCTGCTTTTCCGAGCATGAAATGTAGATAGAGTCAATGAAGGGAAGTCTGGTTTGTGTGATGGACTGGGCTACATCTAGCTCCAGAGAAGTGCAGATAAAAAAAGTGTAAGGTCTACAACAAGGTAGATTGGGAGATTGCATATGATAGTTCCATTCAATAGGCTGATAACAGAGGGGAAGAAGCTGTTCCTAAATCTGGTGAAATATGTTTTAAGTTTTTGTTTCTTCTGCTCCAGTGTAAAGTATGGATAGAGTTGATGGGGTGGAGGCTGGTTTTTGTGATGGACTGCATTCAGCCATTTAGTAAGCCATTTAGAATGGAGACGAAGAAACACTTTTTCTCTGTGGTGAGTCTGTGGAATTCTCTGCCTCAGAGGGCGGTGGAGGCCGGTTCTCTGGATCCTTTCAAGAGAGAGCTAGATAGGGCTCTTAAAAATAGCAAAGTCAGGGGATATGGGGAGAAGGCAGGAACGGGGTACTGATTGGGGATGATCAGCCATGATCACATTCAATGGTGGTGCTGGCTCGAAGGGCCGAATGGCCTACTCCTGCACCTATTGTCTATTGTCTATTGTCTATTCACATCTCTGCAATTTCTTGTGGTCTTGGGCAGAGCAGTTGCCAGAACAAGCTGCAATGCATCCTAATAGGATGCTTGCCAGGGTGCATCTGTGGAAATCAGTACGAATCACTGGAGACATCCCAAATTTTCTTAGTACACTGAGGAGGTAGATGTGTTTTAAAAAGCAAATGAGACACAGAGGAAATAAAAAATAAGAAAATTGTTATAACGGCAGTAGAATCCGGAGTTTATGAGACATTAGTGCAAATAAAAATTGGGATTAATATAGGATTCGTGTAAATGGGTAGATGGTTTTTAATGCAAGCTAAATCAGACATGATGACTAAGTTTGCAGATGACACAAAAGTGGGTAGTATCATAGATAGCAAACATGGCCATCATAAATTACAGTAGGATCTTGAGTTAATGAAGTTTAATGCAATAGGTGTTTGGTTTTGCTATCACCAATACCGTAGTTCTTATCCTACACACTAGGGATAATTTATAAAAGCCAATTAACCTGCAAACCTGCATGTCTTTGGAATGTGGGTGGAAAACAGAGCACTCGGGGGAAACCCACACGGTCACAGTGAGAACGTGCAAACTCCGTACAGACAACCAGGGCTGGCCTTAGGAGGTGTGTGGCCCAAATGGGAACAATTTTGGTGAGCCCCAGGTTCCCAGCCAAGTTCTATAGAATCATAGAAATACAAATAAACTCTATTATAGACTTTATACTTCTATGGTAGAATGGAAAA
>JAXLNO010006174.1:27500-34068 GCA_038087875.1 Malacoraja senta | reverse complement strand
GCACATCATGGTGTACACTTGAACACTTCTGCACAATTTTACAAAGCTTGCAGAATATAACATTTGCAAATTAAGTTATAAATTATCCAGCTGGAATTAATTTAACTATTTTACAGGCAACATTAATTTAAAAAATATGAGAATCCCGCATCACATCAGGGACAGACACGACTTTCATTTCTAATTGTATCTGATAATGCTGGTGCAATGTCCATAAGGGGCAGTCATTTAATCAATAAATAGTTATGGCTGTGTCATACAGTTACAGCGTGGAAACAGGCCCTTCGGCCCAACTTGCCCACACCGACCAACATGTCCCATCTACACTAGTCCCGCCTTTATTTAGTTTAGAGATACAGCATAGAATCAGGCCCTTCGGCCCACTGAGTCCACAGTGCTGGAGTAACTCAGCGGGTCAGGCAGCATCTGTGGAGAACATGGATAGGTGACGTTTCAGGTCGGGACTCCTCTTGAGAAATCAACATCAGAAGAAGCTGCTTGGAACTGTAGATGCTGCTTTTATAAAAAAAAATAGTCGCAAGGTGCTGGAGTAACTCAGCGGGTTAGGAAGCATTTCTGGAAGACATGGGACTTTCAGCACCTGGTGTCTGTTTGCAATTCTGCCTGACCCGCTGAGTTACTCCAGCACTCTGTGAAACGTCACCTATCCATGTTCTCCACAGATGCTGCCTGACCCGCTGAGTTACTCCAGCACTCTGTGAAACGTCACCTATCCATGTTCCGGCAGCATCTATGGAGCGAAGGAAATAGGCAACGTTTCGGCCCGAAACCCTTCCGGGTTTCGGCCCGAAACGTTGCCTATTTCCTTCAGGGTTTCGGCCCGAAAGGTTGCCCATTTCCTTCACTCCACAGATGCTGCCTGACCCGCTGAGTTACTCCAGCACTCTGTGAAACGTCACCTATCCATGTTCTCCACAGATGCTGCCTGACCCACTGAGTTACTCCAGCACTCTGTGAAACGTCACCTATCCATGTTCTCCACAGATGCTCCCTGACCGCTGAGTTGCTCCAGCATCTTTGAGACCCTCAGACTATATCTAATCAGACTTCACTGGACTTTATCTTGCACTAAACATTATTCCCTTTACCTGTAAATCTGTATTGTCTTTCCGCTAACTGGATATCACGGAACAAAAAGCTTTTGACTGTACCTCGGTAAACTCAACTCAATACTTTGTGCCTTTCTGTGTAAACCAGCACCTGCGGTTCCTCATCTCAACAGAAGAGGGCATCTCTGTCAGACTCCAGCTTTAATAAAAAGGTATATATTTCCCATCTGTTAGTGTTATTTTATGCTTGATAACAGTCAATATTATTTAATTTCGTAACAATTAAGAAGCTTAATTATTTGTCCAAAAGCAAGGTTTAAAAACTGTGTTCTATCACGTTCTATCGTGTTGTTCTACTGCAGAGTAATTGGCTTTGTGACTATCTAGCTATGGGTGGTAGAGTTGCTGCCTCACAGCGTCACAGACCCGGGTTCGATCCCGACTACGGGTGCTTGTCTGTACGGAGTTTGTACGTTCTCCCCGTGACCTGCGTGGGTTTTCTCCGAGATCTTCCGTTTCCTCCCACAATCCAAAGACGTGCAGGTTTGTAGGTTAATTGGCTTTGGTGTAAATGTAAACATTGTCCCCAGTGTGTGTGGGATAGTGTTAATGTGCGGGGATCGCTGGTCGGCGCGCACCCGGCGGGCCGAAGGGCCCGTTTCCGCGCTGTATCTCTAAACTAAACACAACTGAACGAGAGTAAGAATCAATTGAATCAGGGGGTCATTGTACCACGGAAGGTCACTCAGCCTAATGGGTCCACGCATTCACCATGACCGAGAATTCTCTCATCAGTCCCATCCCCCAGCTCACTCTTTGCCAGAACTCGGCCAAATTCATGGGAAGATACTTCTACGAACACAACACAACATGCCATGAGAATGCAGGGTGACTTGGACTGGGTGGGGAGTGGGCAGATGCATGGCAGATGCAGTTTAATGTGGATCAATGAGAGGTTATCCACTTTGGTAGCAAAAACAGGAAGGCAGATTATTATCTAAATGGTGTCAAGTGGGAAAAGGGGAAGTACAACGGGATCTGGGGGTCCTTGTTCATTAGTCAATGAAGGTAAGCATGCAGGTACAGCAGGCAGTGAAGAAACCGAATGGCATGTTGGCCTTTATAACAAGAGGAGTTGAGTTTAGGAGCAAAGAGGTCCTTCTGCAGTTGTACAGGGCCCTAGTGAGACCACACCTGGAGTATTGTGTGCAGTTTTAGTCCCCTAATTTGAGGCAGGACATTCTTGCTATTGAGGGAGCCCAGCGTAGGTTTACAAGGTTAATTCCCGGGATGGCGGGATTGTCATATGCTGAGAGAATGGAGCGGCTGGGCTTGTATTCACTGGAGTTTGGAAGGATGAGAGGGAATCTTATTGAAATATATAAGATTATTATGGCATTGGACTCGCTAGAGACAGGAAACATGCTCCCAATTTTTGGGGGAGTCCAAAACCAGGGCCACAGTTTAAAACTAAGGGGTTGGCCATTTAGAACGGAGACGAGGAAAAACTTTTTCACCCAGAGAGTTGTGAATCTGTGGAATTCTTTGCCTCAGAAGGCAGTGGAGGCAGGTTCTCTGGATGCTTTCAAGAGAAAGTTAGATAGAGCTCTTAAAGATAGCGGAGTCAAGGGATATGGGGAGAAGGCAGGAACGGGATACTGATTGGGGATGATCAGCCATGATTAAAATGAATGGCGGTGCTGGCTCGAAGGGCTGAATGGCCTACTCCTGCACCTATTGTCTATTGTCTATATGGGGAGAAGGCAGGAACGGGGTACTGATTGGGGATGATCAGCCATGATCACAGTGAATGTCGTTGCTGGCTTGAAGGGCCGCATGGCCTACTCCTGCACCTATTGTCTATTGTCTATTGTCTATAGCTCAGACCCTCGAGTCCTCGTAAATCTTCTCTGCACCCGCCCCAGCTTGACAACATCTTTCCTGCAACATGGCGCCCAGAATCTGAATACAATACAGTAAATGTGGCCCTCTCCAAAGTCTTATATAACTGCAACATGACCTCCCAACATCTATACTCAATACACTGACTGATGAAGTAGCTGAAGTAGAGATTCCTAGGAGTGAATATCACCAACAACTTCACCTGGACCACCCATAGTGAAGCAACGACCAGGTTGGCACACCAACGCCTCTACTCCCTTAGAAGGCCAAGGAAGTTCGGCATGTCCCCTACAACTCTCACCAACTTCTGCCTGGGTTTTCTCCGAGATCTTCCGTTTCCTCCCGCACTCCAAAGACGTACAGGTTTGTAGGCTAATTGGCTTGGTGTAAATGTAAAAATTGTCTCTAGTGTGTGTGGGATAGTGTTAGTGTGCGGGGATCGCTGGTCGGTAGTGGACTCGGTGGGCCGAAGGGCCTGTTTCCGCGCTGTATCTCTCAACTAAATAAAACGAATCCATGTGGGACTGAGTGAGCTGAAAGAATGCGGGGGCCCTTCATCAGACATGGGGCAGCATGGGCAAATTGGGCCAAAGGGCCTGTTTCCAAGCTATACCCGAAACGTCACCTACCCATGTTCTCCACAGAGCGAAGGAAATAGGCAACGTTTCGGCCCGAAACCCTTCCGGGTTTCGGCCCGAAACGTTGCCTATTTCCTTCAGGGTTTCGGCCCGAAAGGTTGCCCATTTCCTTCGCTCCACAGATGCTAGCCTGACCCGCTGAGTTTACTCCAGCACTCTGTGAAACGTCACCTACCCATGTTCTCCACAGATGCTGCCTGACCCGCTGAGTTACTCCTGCACTCTGTGAAACGTCACCTATCCATGTTCTCCACAGATGCTGCCTGACCCGCTGAGTTACTCCAGCACTCTGTGAAACGTCACCTATCCATGTTCTCCACAGATGCTGCCTGACCCGCTGAGTTACTCCAGCACTCTGTGAAACGTCACCTATCCATGTTCTCCACAGAGCTGCTGACCCGCTGAGTTACTCCAGCACTCTGTGTCTATCTCAGGTTGGGACCCTTCCCCAGACTTTCAGAACAGATTCTCAGAAGCAAAACAGATAGTTAGTCTTCAGTTTTTAAGCACTGGCTACTGATTGATGCCGTTTGCAGGAACAGCAACAGAAGGCTTAATGGCCATCATTATTTGCTGAACTGGCATTCTTTAATTGATCTAGTTGATAATTACAAAGCCCATCTGAAGGCAGAGCCCATCTCAGCACAAAACGCAGGGAGCCACGGTGATGACTTGGCCAGGTATCTTGGCAGAAACCATTAAAAAAAACAAAAAACATATTCTTTATTAAAAAAGCCACTTTGTAAATGAGCGCAGCCTTGACTCATTGTTGAACCCGCTGAAGGACTGCTCCAGTCTGCCCCCCCCCCCCTGGTGTACAGGTTCATACTGACAGGATTCCCCACTGAAATACCATTCTGTATTCCACCCAAGCTGATGTTTAAAGGTTCAAAGGTGCAAAGGTTCTTTATTACACATACACCAATTGGTGTAGTGAAATGCGGACTGCCATGGCAGCACAGTAAAAAAGAATACAACATAACAATAATAAAGAAATTTAAACATAAAACATCCCCCTCACAATGGTTCCCCATTTTGAGGGAAGGCACAGAGTCCAGTCCCCATCCCCATGTCCACCCACAGTCGGGCCTACTGAGGCCTCCGCAGTCGCCTTTACGGAGGCCCGATGTTTAAAACAATAGCGGGCGACAGACAAGCCAAACACAACGGTGGGAAATATAGTATTTACTTGTTATTGGTCACACAGTCATAGACAATATTTTACACAGAAAAATCAATAAGTTAATGACTCCAATACTGGTGGGGGGGGGGGGAAGCAAAAGTCTGATCCTTAGTTTATGAGTTCACAAGTTTTTGGAGTAGAATTAGGCCATTCGGCCCATTGAGTCTACTCCGCCATTCAATCACGGCCAATCTATCGTTCCCACCTAATTCCATTCTCCTGCCTTCTCCCCATAACCCTTGACACCCGTTCTAATCAAGAATCTCTGCCTTAAAAATATCCACTGACTTGACCTACACAGCCCTCTGTGACAATGAGTTCCACAGATTAACTACCCTCTGACTAAATAAGTTCGTCCTCACCTCCTTTCCAAAAGAGCGCCCCTTTAATTCTGAGGCTGTGACCTCTGCTCCTAGACTCTCCCACCAGTGGAAACATCCTCTCCACATCCACTCGATATCCACATCTACATCTTAGTGCCAGAGTTCATGGGTTAATGTTGAATCGGTTAACAGAGGTTTCAGGATATGCACATTGTTACAATGGCTGTATAATTTGAATTCCCACATTCTTACCGTGTGGGGCTTAGGTTAAACACTTCAATGATTAGGTAGAGTCCATAGAGTTTAAGAAAGAACTGCAGATGCTGGAAAAATCGAAGGTGGACAAAAATGCTGGAGAAACTCAGCGGGTGAGGCAGCATCTATGGAGCGAAGGAAATAGGTGATGTTTCGGGTCGAGACTGATGTGGGGGTGTGGGGATGGGCGGGAAGAAGAAAGGAAGAGGCGGAGACAGTGGGCTGTGGGAGAGCTGGGAAGGGGAGGGAAGGAGGGAGAAAGCAGGGACACCAAAGATCCTATAGCAAGATAGACCACTCCTGCTAAATGCAATGGGGTGACGTGTAGTACGCAACGGAGCGGTACATGGGCCTTTTTTTCATCCATTTCAGCAACCCGACCTGACCCGACCCGACCCGACCCGACGTGTAATCAACGTTGCGGGGGAACAGTTTGTGTTAATAAATTATAATTCTGAAAATGAGGAGAAGATTTTTCCCAAGTAACTTTTATTTTTACGAGGATGTTTCCGTAACTGGCTTCCGTCTCCGCACTAGTTATCTTTGCTCTGCTATGGGATCTTTGGTGTGCGGAGACGGAAGCCGGTTACGGAAATGGGGCCGAAAATGACCCATGAATCTGCCCATGACCGTACTACGTCTTTTTTCGTCGGGTGGACTATGTTGCTCGCTATAGGATCTTTGGGACTACCTGAAATTGGAGAAGTCAATGTTCATCCCACAGCATACTGTCTCCGCCTCTTCCTTTCTTCTTCCCACCCCCCCTCCCCCACCCCCTACATCAGTCTGAAGAAGGGTCTCGACCCGAAACATCACCTATTCCTTTGCTCCATAGATGCTGCCTGTCCCACTGAGTTTCTCCAGCCTTTGTATCTAACCTGACAGATAGTATTCTGCTTCAGACGGTGGGGCGATGGTACAGCCAGATACAGACAGATCCACTTCATTACAGAGAGTTTTGGCCGGTGTGGTGCTGACCATGAGAAGGCTGGCTCCGCTGGTTTCAGAAGTCATTATCAATGTGTTGCTCTATAAGATGATTGCATTAATAAGAGAGCTACAGTTCATAAATTAATCCTGAAAGATGCCTCGTAGCAAAGGTTTTATTCACCACTTCATATAATGAGCCCAATTACCACTTATTAATGGCGGCTCTGTGGCGCAGCGGGTGGAGCTGCTGCCTCGCTGTGCCAGAGA
>JAXLNO010006174.1:5000-22500 GCA_038087875.1 Malacoraja senta | reverse complement strand
ACGGTCCCTAGTGTGTGTAGGATAGTGTTAGTGTGCGGGGATCGCTGGTCGGTGCGGACTCGGTGGGCCGAAGGGCCTGTTTCTGCGCTGTATCTCTAAACTAACCCATAAAGCAGGATTTTAATTTGACGCCAATAATTTGACTGCTTTGACAATGACATCCACATTCCAATATAGTGTATGGACCATTTTGAATGTGTATCCATTGAAGAACGATGGTATTGAGGGTACTTTAGACTTTAGAGATACAGAGCGGAAACAGAACTTTCGTCCCACCGAGTCTGCGCCGACCAGCGATCCAGACGCTCCGGTTTGCTCCCACACTCCAAAGACGTACAGTTCTGTAGGTTAATTAGCTTGGTATAAATGTAAATGATGATATTATATTATAAAGATATATTTATAAATTCTAAATGGCGAGGAGGATGAGAGGCCATGGGATTGAAGGGAAGGTACTAGCATGGATAGCTTCTCCTTGTCGAGTCCACACACAAGATTAGAAGTTGTTCAGCCAGAGCTGAGCACACTTCTCGGCATCTGCATACAATGGCGGAGGCTTGGCGATTGTTTCGCCGAACACCTCCGCTCGGTCAGCATTAACCAACCTGATCTCCCGGTGGCTCAGCACTTCAACTCCCCCTCCCGTTCCGAATCCGACCTCTCTGTCCTGGGCCTCCTCCACGGCCAGAGTGAGCACCACCGTAAATTGGAGGAGCAGCACCTCATATTCCGCTTGGGCAGTCTGCACCCCAGTGGCATAAACATTGAATTCTCCAATTTCAGGTAGCACTTGCTGTCTCCTCCCCTTCTCAGCTCTCCCTCAGCCCTCGGGCTCCTCCTCTTCCTTTTTCCTTTCTTCTCCCGCCCCCCCCCCCCTCCCCCACCCTCCATCAGTCTGAAGAAGGGTTTCGGCCCAAAACATTGCCTATTTCCTTCACTCCATAGATGCTGCTGCACCCGCTGAGTTTCTCCAGCACTTTTGTCTACCTTTGATTTTCCAGCATTTGCAGTTCCTTCTTAAACATGGTGTCTGTCTTGTCGCTTCTTGTGCGTGGTGGTGGAAAGATTGGTGGAAACAGGGCCGCGACTTCAACGCTCTCTCCTTGACCCTAGAATGGATAGCGGGTTGGCTGGATGGCAGAAGGTAAAAGAGTTGCAGTAAAAGGCGATTTTTATGGTTGGCTGCCAGTGACTAGCGGAGTTCTGCAGGGCTCGGTGCTGGGGGCCGCTGCTCTTCACGTTGTATATTAATGATTTGGATAAAAGGATTGAAGGCTTTGTGGCCAAGTTTGCAGATGGTGCTAAGATAGGTGGAGGGGCAGGCAGTGTAGAGGAAGCAAGGACACTGCAGAAGGACTTGGACAGGTTAGGAGAGTGGGCAGAGAGGTGGCTGATGAAATTCAGTGTAGCACAAACTGCGGAATCACGCATTTTGGTAATAAGCATAAAGGCGTCGATTATTTTCTGAATGGAGAGAGAATCCAGAAATCGGAGGTGCAAAGGGACTTGGTGCAGGACTCTCAAAAAGGTAAATTGCAAGTCGAATTGGCAGAAAGGAAAGAAAATTCAATGGTAGCGTTTATATCAAGAGGACAGGAATACAAAAAACAGGGATGTAATGCTGAGCCTCTATAAGTCAAGTCAAGTCAAGTCACATTTATTTATATAGCACATTTAAAAAACAACTCTCGTTGGCCAAAGTACTTTACATTTGTTATAAGAATAGCACAAACAAAACAAACTACATACATATATACATGTAGCCCTCACTCAGAGGACGTCAGGAAAGGCTTGGGAGTATAGATAAGTCTTTAGTCTTGACTTAAAGGAGTCGATGGAGGGGGCAGTTCTGATGGGAAATGGGATGCTGTTCCACAGTCTAGGGGCTGCAACTGCAAAGGTGCGGTCGCCCCTGAGCTTATGCCTAGACCGCGGGATATTCAGCAACCCCAAGTCGGCCGATCTGAGGGGCCTGGAGGTGGTGTGGTGGGTGAGAAGACTTTTTATGTAGGTGGGGGCAAGCCCATTGAGGGCTTTGTAGACATGGAGGAGGATCTTGAAGTTTATACGGAACCGCACAGGGAGCCAGTGGAGAGTGGCCAGGATCGGGGTGATGTGGTCCCTTTTTCGGGTGCCCGTCAGGAGTCTCGCTGCGGCGTTTTGGACCAGTTGCAGGCGGGACAGGGAAGATTGGCTGATGCCAGTGTAAAGGGAGTTGCAGTAATCTAGGCGGGAGGAGATGAATGTGTGGATGATCTTTTCCAGGTCATCAAACTGGAGGAATTGTTTTATTTTAGCTATCGTCCGAAGCTGAAAGAAGCTAGCTTTTACCACGGCATTGACTTGTTTGTCAAATTTCAGTGCCGAGTCAAATATCACGCCAAGGTTTTTGATGTGAGGTTTGAGTAGTGGGGTAAGGCTTCCAAGGCTGCCTGCTGTCATTTTGATTGAGTCCAAGGGGCCGAGAAGGATGACCTCAGACTTACTCTCGTTTAGTTGGAGGGAGTTCTGGGCCATCCAACACTTTATATCCTCGAGGCAGTGGGTAAGGTTAAGCAGATTTGATTGGTTTTTGGGCTTCAGGGGGAGATAGAGTTGTGTATCGTCTGCGTAGCAATGGAAGGAAATGCCGTGCCTTTCAATGACTTGGCCTAAGGGGAGCATATACAGGGAGAAGAGAATGGGGCCAAGGATGGAACCTTGTGGAACCCCACAGCAGAGATTAGCTGGGGAGGAGGAAGAGTTGCCTATGTTAGTCGAGAAACTCCCTACCTTTGAGGTAGGAGATGAATCCCAGGTTTACAAGAATGATCCCAGGAATGAGTGGGTTAACATATGATGAGCGTTTGTTGGCGCAGGGCCTGTACTCGCTGGCGTTTAGAAGGATGAAGGGGCACCTCATTGAAACTTGCAGAAAAATGAAAGGCCTGGATAGAGTGGATGTGGAGAGGATGTTTCCACTGGTGGGAGAGTCTAGGACCAGAGGTCACAGCCTCATAATTAAAGGGCGCTCTTTTAGACTAGGAGGTGAGGAGGAACTTCTTTAGTCAGAGGGTAGTTAATCTGTGGAACTCATGTGGAGGCCAAGTCAGTGGATATTTTTAAGGCAGAGATGGACAAATTCTTGATTAGAACGGGTGTCAAGAGTTATGGGGAGAATGCAGGCAAATGGGATTAGGAGGCAGAGATCAGCCACGATTGAATGGCGGAGTAGACTCGATGGGCCGAATGGCCTAAATTCTACTCCTATAACTTGTGAGCTTGTAAATTGTCCCTGGTGTGTGTAGGAAAGTGTTAATGTGCGGGGATCGCTGGTCGGCGCGGACTCGGTGCCCGATGGGCCTGTTTCCGCCTTGTATCTCTAAACTAAACTAAATTTGTGAGTGTTTCCAAATCAAGGCAGCATGCGATTTGGAGAGAAGCCTGCAAGTGGCGGTGCTCCCATTTCTAGGTCAACGGATTGCCAGAAAATAAAAAGGGTTTTGTTTTAAACAGGTCTGGTTCTGGTTGATGACTGTGCAAACACCTCATGGGTATCCCGCACAGGTCGGAGTGAGTAGAGTAGCGATTACATAGAAACATAGAAAAATGGTGCAGTAGGTCATTCGGCCCTTCGAGCCTGCACCGCCATTCAATATAATCATGGCTGATCATCCAACTCAGTATCCTGTACCTGCTTTCTCTCCATACCTCCTGATCCCTTTAGCCACAAGGGCCACATCTAACTCCCTCTTAAATATAGCCAATGAACTGGCCTCAACTACCCTCTGTGGCAGAGAGTTCCAGAGATTCACCACTCTCTGAGTAAAAAATGTTTTTCTCATCTCGGTCCAAAAAGATTTCCCTTTTATCCTTAAACTGTGACCCCTTGTTCTGGACTTCCCCAACATCGGGAACAATCTTCCTGCATCTAGCCTGTCCAACCCCTTAAGAATTGTGTAAGTTTCTATAAGATCCCCCCTCGATCTTCTAAATTCTAGCGAGTACAAGCCGAGTCTATCCAGTCTTTCTTCATATGAAAGTGCTGACATCCCAGGAATCAGTCTGGTGAACCTTCTCTGTGCCACCCTCTATGGCAAGAATGTATTTCCTCAGATTTGGAGACCAAAACTGTACGCAATACTCCAGGTGTGGTCTCACCAAGACCCTGTACAAGACCAAGATCTAGCTGACCTAACACCGGGAGCAGCGCGCGTGTGTGTTGGGCAGTAACATGTTCCATTCCCTTATCGTCCTTGGCTAAAGGGAATATTGGTCGCCAAGTTTACTGAAATTTAGCGAGTTGATGATGTAGGGACCGTTATGCTGTCTTGTTTCATGGCAGTCGGTGCTCTGGGAATGACGGCAGATTTGATGGCGTGGTTTATTGAACCTCCTTGTAAATTGCAATGAGGCTCAGCCAGATACTGCGGAGCTCTAGGGTATCCCACCCGAGGGAAGTCAGCATATTATTCACGCTTGATTTGCGCTTGTACTCATCACACACGAAGCGGGCTGCTCGGAGTCGTACTTTCTCAAGGGTGATCTTGTTGTCGTTGTTAGACAAAATTGCTGGAGAAACCCAGCGGGTGCGGCAGCATCTATGGAGCGAAGGAAATGGGCAATCTATTGAAAATAGGGAAATATATAAGGAAATCTATAAGGAAATAGGCAACGTTTCGGGCCGAAACCCAAGGGTTTCGGCCCGAAACGTTGCCTATTTCCTTCGCTCCATAGATGCTGCTGCACCCGCTGAGTTTCTCCAGCATTGTTCTCTATCTTCGATTCTCCAGCATCTGCAGTTCCTTCTTGAACTTGTTGTTGTTGTTGTAGAAAGGATCGCACACCACTCCACAATACTCCAATTTGGGCCTGACCAAGGGCTTGTAGGCATTTCTCTTTGACGGATGTACTACATGCGTCACATCGACAAGTGTACGTATTAAAGTCAGTTTACAGTCAGGTGTACCGAGGTACAGTGAAAAGCTTTTTGTTGCGTGCTAACCAGTCAGCGGAAAGACAATACGTGATTACAGTCGAGCCGTCCACACTGTACAGATACATGACGAGGGAATGACGTTCAGTGCAAGGTAAAGCCAGCAAAGTCCGATCGAGGATAGTCCGAGGGTCACCGATGAGGTAGATAGTAGTTCAGGACCGCTCTCTGGTTGTGGTAGAAGAATTTGTCCCTGAATCCGGACAGGGCAGCACTGTGGCGCAGCGGTAGAGTTGCTGCCTTACATCGCCAGGGACCCGGGTTCGATCCCGACTACGGGTGCTGTCTGTACGGAGTTTGTCCGTTCTCCCCGCGAGCGGCAGCCTCGCCAGCGGCTCGTGTGTTTTTTTTTGACATTTTTTGTTATTTTTAGTGTGTCTCAATGTATGTTTTAATGTTTCTCGGTATGTTTGATGTGGGGGTTGGTTGCGTGGGGGGGTGGGGATAGGGGGAAACCGTTTTCAGTCACTTACCTCGACGGAGATGCGACTGTTTTCCGTGTCGCATCTTCCCCCTCCCCCACCCACACGGCCTGACGACTGGATTGCCGCGGCCTTTCCAGACCGGAGACCGGCCCAGAGCTTCAGCAGGGGGCGCGGCGCGGACTTACCAACCCGGAGTCTGGGATCCTTTTCCGAGGGTCGCCGGTGTTGGGGCTCCGACTGCGGGTACCCGGGGACTTTAACGTGGTGAAGCCGCGGTCTCCGGTAAGGAGCGGCCGATTCGGGAACTCCAAGCCTGTGTTCCGATCCGTCCCGACGTCGGAGTTTCGATCAAACCATACGAGAGGACCTGAACATCTGCAGAGGCGACTGCGGAGGGTTCGAGGCCCCGACCGACCACGGGTGAACAAAGGCGGAAGATGATTGAACTTTATTGCCTTCCATCACAGTGAGGAATGTTGATCCCACTGTGGTGGATGTTTATGTTAAATTCTATTGTGTATTGCGATCTTTTTACTCGTATGGCTGCATGGTAACTCAAATATCACAAGAAATGTCAACTTGACCTGTGAGCTGTGTGGGTTTTCTCCAAGTTAATAGACAATAGACAATAGGTGCAGGAGGAGGCCATGCAGCCCTCTGAGCCAGCACCGCTCGGAAAGTCTCATCACCGTCGAGGTAAGTGACTGAAAATGGTTTCCCCCTATTCCCCCCCCCCCCAAATCAGACATACCGAGAAACATTAAAAACTACATTTACACACACTAAAAATAACAATAGGACATTTTCGGTTTCCTCCCACACTCCAAAGACGTACAGGTTTGTAGGTGGATTGGTTTCTGTAAAATTGTCCCCAGTGTGTGTGTGTTAGGGTAGTGTTAGTGTGCGGGGATCGCTGGTCGGCACGGATCCGGTGGGCCGAAGGGCCTGTTTCTGCGCTGTATCTCTAAACTAAAGTAAACAACAGCAAGAGTTCCTATTGAACACACGGTTGAATTTGTCACAAGTGGATTTGTGGCTTAGAACCAGGGAGAGGAAGGACATTCTTGCTATTGAGGGAGTGCAGCGTAGGTTTACAAGGTTAATTCCCGGGATGGCGGGACTGTCATATGCTGAGAGAATGGAGCGGCTGGGCTTGTATACTGTGGAGTTCAGAAGGATGAGAGGGCATCTCATTGAAACATATAAGATTGTTAAGGGCTTGGACACGCTAGAGGCAGGAAACATGTTCCCGATGTTGGGGGAGGCCAGAACCAGGGGCCACAGTTTAAGAATAAGGAGTAAGCCATTTAGAACGGAGACGAGGAAACACTTTTTCTCACAGAGAGTTGTGAGTCTGTGGAATTCTCTGTCTCAGAGGGCGGTGGAGGCCGGTTCTCTGGATGCTTTCAAGAGAGAGCTAGATAGGGCTCTTAAAGATAGCGGAGTCAGGGGATATGGGGAGAAGGCAGGAACGGGGTACTGATTGGGGATGATCAGCCATGATCACATTGAATGGCGGTGCTGGCTCGAAGGGCCGAATGGCCTACTCCTACACCTATTGTCTATTGTCTATTGAGAGAAGTTACAAATGGAATTTCAAGAGGAGAACTTTAAATATCCTGCTATAAATCCTGAAAATGATTGGCAGACCTGTTAGAGCAACAATATTTGATCGGGGGAAATCTGTCAAATTAAGTTACAGTGGGAAACTGAGAGAAGTCACAGCTCATTAATATAGCTTCCAGCAACTGGGTGATCGAATAGTGAAAGGCTTGGATAGAGTGGATGTGGAGAGGATGTTTCCACTAGTGGGAGAGTCTAGGACTAGAGGTCATAGCCTCAGAATAAAAGGGCGTTCCTTTAGCAAGTCGATGAGTAGGAATTTCTTCTGTCAGAGGGTGGTGAATCTGTGGAATTCTTTGCCACAGAAGGCTGTGGAGGTCAAGTCAGTGGATATATTTAAGGCAGAGACAGATAGATTCTTGATTAGTACGGGTGTCAGAGGTTATGGGGAGAAGGCAGGAGAATGGGGTTAGGAGGGAGAGATAGATCAGCAACGATTGAATGGGAGAGTAGACTTGATGGGCCGAATGGCCTAATTCTGCTCCTATTCCTTATGAACTGATGACAATAACTTAGTGTGTGGAAAGACTGAAACATAACTGCATTTTTGAAAAACTGCCCTTCACACATAAGAGGACGCTGGAGAAAATCAATTTGCCTTAACTACGAAAACCGGGAGAACATATTAAGGCTCCATTGTTCAGAGTCAATGGAAGGCAATTCTCCTGAAATGAAATACATGTCACTTTCCACAAACATTCCAACTGCCAACATTTATAACGCTGAAGGCAATGAACAGCAAGGGTTTCCTACAGATCTGAATCATTTAGAAACATAGAACAATAGACAATAGGCGCAGGAGTAGGCCATTCGGCCCTTCGAGCCAGCACCGCGGGGTGGGAGATTGCAACCTTCACGTGGACCGCCCAGTTTCAACGAATGCAATCAACTCGGCGTGCCCAATCAAATAGAACAAATAGAACAAGTTGTCTGAGAACTTTAGGCTGTGCACGCCACACGCAAGAAGCCAGCGCAGCCATTCAATGTGATCATGGCTGATCATCTAGAATCAGTACCTCCTTCCTGCTTTCTCCCCATATCCTTTGATTTCATTAGCCCTGAGAGCTATATCTAACTTGTGTATGGAACCAGCTGCCAGAGGAGGTAGTTGAGGCTGGGACTATCCCAACGTTTAAGAAACATTTAGACAGGATAGGATGGGTTTGGAGAGATATGGACCAAGCGCAGGCAGGTGGGACTAGTGCAGCTGTGACATGCTGGCTCGGTGCGGGCAAGTTGGGCCGAAGGGCCTGTTTCCACACTGTATCAGTCCATGACTGTAACTCTCCCTTGAAAACATCCAGAGAATTGGCCTCCACTGCCTTCTGTGGCAGAGAATTCCACAGATACACAACTCTCTGGGTGAAAAAGTTTTACCTCATCTCAGTCCCAAATGGCCGACCCCTTATTCTTATTTCTCACTGATCATGGAAATCACATCCCTTGCTTCATTAATACAGGCTTCCCATATATAATGAGAACTAGTTTGCTTTAAGTTTAATTGAATAATCCTGAAAGGGGCCAGAAGCGAGGAAACTGCACCCTCTATTGTACATGTCACAGCACTACAACCTTCCGCAGGAATGTGTTCAGATACTAGCCTGTACACCAGAGGGCAGACCTTTCGTTTTTAAGACTGATAGAATTCTGCTTTAAACTACATTAGCTGACAATTTTAATTTAGTTTTAGATGAAATGTAGTTTTAGTTCACTTTTACTTCTACTTGAGTTCTACTTCATAGAGATACAGCGCAGGAACAGGCCCTTCGGCCCACCGAGTCCGCGCTGACCAGCGATCCCCGTACACTAACACTGCCCTAACTAAACACACTTGGGACAATTTACAATCTTTACCGAAGCCAATTAACCCACAAACCCGCACGTCTTTGGAGTGTGGGAGGGAACCGGAGCTCCCGGGGAAAACCCACGGAGAAAGTACAAACTCCGTACAGGCAGCACCCGTGGTCAGGATCGAACCCGGGTCTCCGGTGCTGTGAGGCAGCAACTCTACCGCTGCGCCACCGTGACGCCCTACTTATCAAGTGAAATAAATCTACGGTATCTCATAGCAAGTTAATAGTCGAACTAAAAAAAACATTTCAATCGGTTTTGTGTCTGTTATTTCATCCAGTTCCTGCAGAAATCTAAAACATCTTTAAAACAGCAAGAAGGGTCGCAGCTGTGACTACAACTAAGTCTTTAAAATGTGCAGCAAATCTAGTTCCTGTCAGAAACTGTTATTTATCATTTGCCGCCCGTGATTTAACGTGCACCATTCATTGATGACGAAAATCAATATAAGATGAGTGAGTGTGGAATATCCAGCATACTGATGGTTGCAATCACATTACCCGAGGCAACAAACACGTCTGCCACCAGTAAACATTCACAGCACCATTTCCTTCCATTTTTCTGTAAACGACATGAACGCATTTTGGTCCTCGCAGTTTTTTCCATTCTCACCTGGTCTGGAATTCGCAGCCTGGCCACTCCCTCTTCTCCCCTCTCCCATCGGGCAAAAGGTACAGAAGTGTGAAAACAAACGCACACCTCCAGATTCAGGGACAGTTTCTTCCCAGCTGTTATGCTGTTATTCTGTTATGCTGTTATTCCCAACATCTTCCCGATGTTGGGGAAGTCCAGAACAAGGGGTCACAGTTTAAGGATAAGGGGGAAATCTTTTAGGACTGAGATGAGAAAAACATTTTTTACACAGAGAGTGGTGAATCTGTGGAATTCTCTGCCACAGAAGGTAGTTGAGGCCAGTTCATTGGCTATGTTTAAGAGGGAGTTAGATGTGGCCCTTGTGGCTAAAGGGATCAGGGGGTATGGAGAGAAGGCAGGTACAGGATACTGAGTTGGATGATCAGCCATGATAATATTGAATTTCTTGGAATGTATGAGGGATAGTTATCTAAACCAACATGTAGAGGAACCAACGAGAGAGCAGGCTATTCTAGACTGGGTATTGAGTAATGAGGAAGGGTTAGTTAGCAGACTCGTTGTGCGTGCCCCCTTGGGCAAGAGTGATCATAATATGGTTGAGTTCTTCATTAGGATGGAGAGTGACATTGTTAATTCAGAAACAACGGTTCTGAACTTAAAGAAAGGTAACTTTGAGGGTATGAGACATGAATTGGCCAAGATTGACTGGCAATTAGTTCTAAAAGGGTTGACGGTGGATATGCAATGGAAGGCATTTAAAGACTGCATGGATGAACTACAAAAATTGTTCATCCCAGTTTGGCAAAAGAATAAATCAAGGAAGGTAGTGCATCCGTGGATAACAAGGGAAATCAGGGATAGTATCAAAGCAAAAGATGATGCGTACAAATTAGCCAGAAAAAGCAGCATACCAGAGGACTGGGAGAAATTCAGAGACCAGCAGAGGAGGACAAAGGGCTTAATTAGGAAAGGGAAAATAGATTATGAAAGGAAACTGGCAGGGAACATAAAAACTGACTGCAAAAGTTTTTATAGATATGTGAAGAGAAAGAGATTAGTTAAATCAAATGTAGGTCCCTTGCAGTCAGAAACAGGTGAATTGATCATGGGGAACAAGGATATGGCAGACCAATTGAATAACTACTTTGGTTCCGTCTTCACTAAGGAAGACATAAATAATCTGCCGGAAATAGCAGGGGGCCGCGGGTCAAAGGAGATGGAGGAACTGAGTGAAATCCAGGTTAGTCGGGAAGTGGTGTTGGGTAAATTGAATGGATTAAAGGCCGATAAATCACCAGGGCCAGATAGGCTGCATCCCAGAGTACTTAAGGAAGTAGCTCCAGAAATAGTGGATGCATTAGTGATAATTTTTCAAAACTCTTTAGATTCTGGAGTAGTTCCTGAGGATTGGAGGGTAGCAAACGTAACCCCACTTTTTAAGAAGGAAGGGAGAGAGAAAACGGGGAATTACAGACCAGTTAGTCTAACATCGGTAGTGGGGAAACTGCTAGAGTCAGTTATTAAAGATGGGATAGCAGCACATTTGGAAAGTGGTGAAATCATTGGACAAAGTCAGCATGGATTTACGAAAGGTAAATCGTGTCTGACGAATCTTATAGAATTTTTCGAGGATGTAACTAGTAGAGTGGATAGGGGAGAACCAGTGGATGTGTTGTATCTGGACTTTCAGAAGGCTTTCGACAAGGTACCACATAAGAGATTAGGATACAAACTTAAATCACACGGTATTGGGGGTTCAGTATTGATGTGGATAGAGAACTGGCTGGCAAACAGGAAGCAAAGAGTAGGAGTAAACGGGTCCTTTTCACAATGGCAGGCAGTGACTAGTGGGGTACCACAAGGCTCAGTGCTGGGACCCCAGCTATTTACAATTTATATTAATGATCTGGACGAGGGAATTGAAAGCAACATCTCCAAGTTTGCGGATGACACTAAGCTGGGGGGCAGTGTTAGCTGTGAGGAGGATGCTAGGAGACTGCAAGGTGACTTGGATAGGCTGGGTGAGTGGGCAAATGTTTGGCAGATGCAGTATAATGTGGATAAATGTGAGGTTATCCACTTTGGTAGCAAAAACGGGAAGGCAGACTATTATCTAAATGGTGGCCGATTAGGAAATGGGGAGATGCAGCGAGACCTGGGTGTCATGGTACACCAGTCATTGAAAGTAGGCATGCAGGTGCAGCAGGCAGTGAAGAAAGCGAATGGTATGTTGGCCTTCATAGCAAGAGGATTTGAGTATAGGAGCAGTGAGGTTCTACTGCAGTTGTACAGGGTCTTGGTGAGACCACACCTGGAGTATTGCGTACAGTTTTGGTCTCCAAATCTGAGGAAGGACATTATAGCCATAGAGGGAGTGCAGAGAAGGTTCACCAGACTGATTCCTGGGATGTCAGGACTTTCATATGAAGAAAGACTGGATAGACTTGGCTTATACTCGCTAGAATTTAGGAGATTGAGAGGGGATCTTATAGAAACGTACAAGATTCTTATGGGGTTGGACAGGCTAGATGCAGGAAGATTGTTCCCGATGTTGGGGAAGTCCAGGACAAGGGGTCACAGCTTAAGGATAAGGGGAAAATCCTTTAAGACCGAGATGAGGAAAAACTTTTTCACACAGAGAGTGGTGAATCTCTGGAACTCTCTGCCACAGAGGGTAGTTGAGGCCAGTTCATTGGCTATATTTAAGAGGGAATTAGATGTGGCCCTTGTGGCTAAAGGGATCAGGGGGTATGGAGAGAAGGCAGGTACGGGATACTGAGTTGGATGATCAGCCATGATCGTATTGAATGGCGGTGCAGGCTCGAAGGGCCGAATGGCCTACTCCTGCACCTAATTTCTATGTATCTATGTATCTATGAATGGCGGTGCTGGCTCGAAGGGCCGAATGACCTACTCCTGCACCTATTGTCTATGTTTCTATGTTGTCAGGCAACTGAACCATCCCACCACAACCAGAGAGCGGTCCTGAACTACTATCTACCTCATTGGTGATCCTCGGACTATCCTTGACCGGACTTTGCTGGCTTTACCTTGAACTAAACGTTATTCTCTTAACATGTATTTCTACACTGCAAATGGCTCGATTGTAATCACGTATTTTTTATCCGCTGACTGGTTAGCACGCAACACAGCCTTTCACTGTACCTCGGTAAACATGACAATAAACCAAACTGTAAATTGTAAACTTGAGTTCATAGGAGTTTGGGATTCCAAGCATTTCATTAATGTGTTCACTCAGGCCTTCAAGAGAGAGTTAGATTTAGCTCCTAAGGCTAACGAAATCCAGGGATATGGGGAGAAAGCAGGAACGGGGTATTGATTTTGGATGATCAGCCGTGATCATATTGAATGGCTGTGCTGGCTCGATGGGCCGACTGGCCTCCTCCTGCACCTGTATTTTCTATGTTTTTGTGTATTCGTGGAAGTAAGTGCAAATTTGGGTCTAACCTCGTCTGTTCTCAAGAACGCAATCAGGAGTAGAAACCTTGACGATTATCACAGGACAACTCTTTCTTAAGAAACAGTTACTTAAATGGAATTCAGACTGAATGTGAATTTTTTTTTTAGGTATATATCAAAATTATTTAAAATTATTTTTATATGATGCAAGGAAGGGCCAGGAAGCGAGCGGGTAAAATCATCTCTGACCCCTCTCATCCTGGCCACAAACTCTTTGAATCACTTCCCTCTGGAAGGCGACTCCGGACTGTCAAAGCTGCCACAGCCAGACATAAAAACAGCATTTTTCCACGAGTAGTTGCTCTACTCAATAACCAAAAATCTGTAGCCTCCTTTTGCTCTGGTATTTTATTTAATTCACATGTTTAATCGATAATGTTTTATTATTAATGTTTAATGTCTTATGTCTCATTCCTAACTGTCACTGTATGTTGTTGTCACTTGCGGGTGGAGCACCAAGGCAAATTCCTTGTATGTGAATACTTGGCCAATAAACTTATTCATTCAATATAAACAATGATACACACTTCTTTCTAAAGCCTTCTCTCTGATTCTTTCTTCTTTTTTTCCCTTTTCCACATAATGGAATAATCTTAACACTATCTGAAAGGGGTCCTCCAAAGATGCTGCCTGACTCGCTGAGTTCCTCCAGCACGTTGGTGATTTGCTCAAGACTCCCGCATCTGCAGTTCCTTGTGTCACTAACTGAACACTCTGTTGGGGCGTGGAAACAAAGAACTGCAGATGCCGGTTTACAACAACAAAAAAAGTGCTGGAGTAACTCAGCGGGTCAGGCAGCATCTCCGGAAAACATGGATAGGTGACGTTTTGGGTCGGGACCCTTCTTCAGACTCATTGTAGGGGAGAGGGGGGGGGAAGAATTCTGATTATGTTACCCGTTTCAATTTTAATAAAGGTCATTAACCCGAGATAGTTAACTCTTGTTTCTTGCTCTCAAGATACAGCGGGCTTGCCAAGTACCTCCATCTATTTTTGCTTTCATTCCTGAGGGGGTTACAGCACTGAAAGTGTGTTCCAACCATTACATATTTTGGACAGGAAGAAGGACCAATAAAATGGGGCTTGAAATCTCCATCCATTTAAGGGCGGCGCGGCGGAGCAGCGGTAGAGTTGCTGCCTCACAGCGCCTGAGACCCGGGTTCGATCCTGACCACGGGTGCTGTCTGTACAGACAGCGTGGGTTTTCTCCGGGCGCTCCGGTTTCCTCCAACATCCCAAAGACGTGCAGGTTTGCAGATTAATTGGCTTTGGTAAAATTGTAAATCGTCCCTGGTGTGCGTCGGATAGTGTTAAGGGGCTGTCCCACTGAGGCCAGTTTTTGGGGCGAGGACCACAACATTTTCAACTGGTTGAAAAATCTTCGGCGACAGTGTCGACAATTTTGCCGTTGTAGCTTCTGGCGTAGGTGAATTCCATTCAAACTAGTCCCTGGCAGTCACCTAAAGAATCGCCTAAGTGGTCGGTGTGGACTCAGTGGGCCGAAGGGCCTGTATCTCTAAAAATAAAAACTAAAATTAAAAAATACGGGCATAACGTAACATCCAGTGTAAGCTACAGCAATCCATTAGCCACCTAGTACAAAATCAGAGCCATTGTAGCTATTCCACTGATTCACCGTAGAATTCAATGCACAGGTAATTATAAACGAGACACATCTCAGTGTATATTCCAGGAGCTCAATAAAAAATTGAAGTATCAGTGAATGATGACGAGATGAAGGCTCTAATGTAAACACAGTGTGCAATGCCCACTCACCGCTTTCAAACATACTTGGTAATAAAAGGAGCAATTACAAATTTAAAGGGGCAACATTTTTACCTGACTGCAATCTGGTAACATTTTGTTGGGGGAGTCCAGAACCAGAGGCCACAGTTTAAGAATAAGGGGTAGGCCATTCAGAACGGAGATGAGGAAACACTTTTTCACCCAGAGAGTTGCGAATCTGTGGAATTCTCTGCCTCCGAAGGCAGTGGAGGCCAATTCACTGGATGCTTTCAAGAGAGAGTTAGTTAGATGTACCATAGAAAGCATCTTAGCGGGATGCCACACAGCACGGTTTGGGTTGAACAGCCCCGATCATCAAAGACCCGCAAGAAATCGCAGAGAGTTGTGGACGCAGCCCAGACCATTACACAAACCAGCCTCCCCCACAGCCATCAGACTATTATACTCAACTCAAACAAAAATCTGAACTCTAATAGCCTATTGCAATTTTTATGCTTATTTATGTGTGTATATATATATTCAATGGGTTATGGACACTGATCTGTTCTGTATTATTTATGCCTACTATATTCTGTTGTGCTGAAGCAAAGCAAGAATTTCATTGTCCTATCTGGGACACATGACAATAAACTCTCTTGAACTTGAACTTGAACTCCCTTTCATTGACTCCATCTACACCTCACGCTGCCTCGGCAAGGCCAACAGCATCATCAAGGACCAGCCTCACTTCCTCTTCTCCCCTTCTCCCCTCTCCCATTAGGCAAGAGGGACAGAAGTGTGAAATAGGATTAATATTGATCTAAAGCGATGACGTTTCATGGCACACAATCAAACCCCTTTGTGCATCGATTCTCTTTAATGTAGGCACAAAATGCTGGAGTAACTCAGCGGGACAGGCAGGATCTCTGGAGAGAAGGAACGGGTGACGAAGTCTGAAGAAGGGTCTCGACCCGAAACGTTGCCCACTCCTTCTCTCCACAGATGCTGCCTGCCCCGTTGCGTCTAAGTTACTCAGATTTTTGTGTCCGTCTTCGGTTTAAACCGCCATCCGCAGTTCCTACCTGCACATTCTTTGTTTAACGTCCGTTTGGCCCTACCTGTTTCCCAATCCTTCAACATTTCTGGGCTGGCCGACGAAGACGATGACGAGAACGTGAAAGGCAACGTGTCTGTCGGCTGCAGAAGAGAATCGTCACCATGGCTGAGATCTCGACCTTCCAGCCAGAGTGAGAGAAATTCATCCTTTAGTGGCCCCTCTAAACGTGGCAGAGCTTCCTCCAGAATCTCCAATCCTTAAAGACAATCAGTAACAAAAAGAGAGTTGGAGATGGTGCCTCGCAAGTTCTACTGTTATTTTCATAAGGTATAGGAGCACAATTAAGCCATTCGGCCCATCAAGTCTACTTTGCCATTCAATCATGGCTGATCTATCTCTCCCTCCTAACCCCATTCTCCTGCCTTCTCCCCATAACCTCTGACACCCGTACTAATCAAGAATCTATCTATCTCTGCCTTAAAAATGTCCACTGACTTGGCCTCCACATCCTTCAGTGGTAAAGAATTCCACAGATTCACCAACCTCTGATGAAATAAATTCACCCTAATCTCCTTCCCAAAGGAACACCCTTTAATTCTGAGGCTGTGACCTCTGGTCCTAGACTCCCCAACTAGTCCCACAAAAGACTAGGCTTTTATTGAAAAGACTAGGCTTGTATTCACTGGAGTTTAGAAGGATGAGGGGGAATCTTATAGAAACATATAAAATTATTAAAGGACTGGACAAGCTAGAAGCAGGAAAAATGTTCCCAATGTTGGGCGAGTCCAGAACCAGGGGCCACAGTCTTAGAATAAAGGGGAGGTCATTTTAGACTGAGGTGAGAAAAAACGTTTTCGCCCAGAGTTGTGAATTTGTGGAATTCCCTGCCACAGAGGGCAGTGGAGGCCAAATCACTGGATGGATTTAAGAGAGAGTTAGATAGAGCTCTCGGGACTAGTGGAATCAAGGGATATGGGGAGAAGGCAGGCACATGTTATTGATTGGGGACGATCATCCATGATCGCATTGAATGGGCCAAATGGCCTCCTCCTGCACCTATTTTCTACGTTTCTATGTTTCTAGTGGAAACATCCTCTCCACATCCATACGATCCAGGCCTTTCACTATTCGGTAAGTTTCAATGAATTTTCCCCTCATTCTTCTAAACGGGCCCAGTGCCGACAAACGCCCATCAGATGTTAACCCGCTCATTATTGGGTATTTTATTAAGCCATATGTCCAAAACTAAATCCTAAATGTCAATGTCAAAGCCAGGCACCTCAGTTAATGTGAAGGAGTCAATACTGTATTGATAACATTGCAAGATTATAGAGGTCCAAATGGTATCAAGCAACTGAACCATCCTCTCCCCAACTAGAGTGTAATCCTAATCCTACCTCGATGGAGATCCTCAGACTATCTTATCCAGGACTATATCTGAGGAAGGATGTGCCGGCTCTGGAGAGGATTCGGAGGAGGTTTACAAGAATGATCCCAGGAATGAGTGGGTTAGCATATGATGAGCGTTTGACAGCACTGGGCCTGTACTCGCTGGAGTTTAGAAGGTTGAGGGGGAGGACCTCATTAAAACGTACAGAATAGTGAAAGGCCTGGATAGAGTGGATGTGGAGAGGATATTTCCACTGGTGGGAGAGTCCAGTTCAGAATAGAAGGACGTTCTTTTCAGAAGGAAAATAAGAATTTCTTTAGTCAGAGACAATAGACAATGGGTGCAGGAGTAGGCCTTTCGGCCCTTCGAGCCAGCACCGC
>JAXLNO010006173.1:10000-64432 GCA_038087875.1 Malacoraja senta | reverse complement strand
CGGCATGATGGAGGTGGATTTAAGGCACGTGGGCACAACTGCTTGGGCAAGTGACAGGTTGAAGATGTCAGTCCAGACGTCTGTCAGCTGCGCAGCACATGCCCTGAGGACGCGCCCGGGGATGCCGTCAGGGCCAGCAGCCTTACGTGCATTAGTCCTACTCAGTGCCATGTACACGTCGTAGGGGGTGAGTGTGAGGGGCTGGTGATCGGCAGGGAGCACCGGCTTGATGGCCGTCTCTAGATTGTCCCTATCGTAGCGGCTATAGAAGTGGTTGAGCTCCTCAAGGAAGGAGGCGTTGCTGGATGTGGGGGTGGTGTTGGTGGGTCTAACGTCCGTGATGGCCTGGATGCCTTGCCACATGCGTCGGGGGTCGGAGGTGTTGTTGAAGTGCTCCTCAATCCTGAGCTTATGGCAGTGCTTGGCCTTCTTGATGCCCCTCTTCAGGTTAGCCCTGGATGAACTGTAGGCTCGGGGTCCTGTGGGGTCCTGACCGAGTTTTCTGAAGACTTTTTCTGGTACGATAGTCCATGGACCTCCAGTGTCAACTGCTAGTTGTACCTCCCTGCCGTTCACTATCACAGTGGCTGTATACGGATCAGAGTTTGTTAAATTGTTGATCGATTCATCTTCCAAGTGGCTCAGCGGGGCTTCCTAGTGGTTTGCTTTTTCTCTAATTGTCTCCTCTGTTGGTAAGCTCTAACAGCATCACACTGGCTTTTGGTGTGACCCGTTCCCGAGCACCTGAAGCACCTACCATCTCTAAATTTACACGTCGCTGGCTCACGGCTGCCGCCACATCTCCAGCACTTCTTGGAGAATTGAACCTTGACTCTGGATGCCCTTGGTGGACTCCTTGTCTTCTTTAGTCCAGCCCATATGGCCCCATATAGCGTGATTTACCGCCGGTACTTTAAGTAGCACACAGTTAGCCGGGGTGTCATATTTTTTGGCTGTTTCATCCATAGTCAGCTCTTGCAGCTGATGTGAAGCCAGATAGTTTATAGTTGCAGCCAATTCATCACCCAGCGGCTCTCCTGACTCTTGGGATGGCAAATCTTGCTGCCAGGAATGGTACTTCTGGCTCGTGCCCTACATCCCTTGGAGTATGCTCCACAGCTATACCCACAGACTCGGCGTCAGAATCAAACTGACCCGTTAAGCTCTCCTACTCCAAGAGGGAGCGATTAAGGTGCTCTGTTTCAGGCGCTGCTGGCGCGGGCTCTCCCGTAGGCTGGCCCAGACACAACTCCTCCTGCCGGAGTATCTTGACGGGGCATCCTCTCCATTAGGAGCTCCATTTTGGACAACCCGTGCAAAAACGGTATCCATTCCCGGAGGGGAACCCTCCTGGCCCGACTCATCCGAGTCTGTGGGCCGTGCAGATTTTCTAGCGGCCTTGCGCCCCAATGGCGCGGCCACGGTGCTCTGAGGCACCAAGTCTGCAGTCGCTGGTCGACCCGCTAGCGACTGATTAGGTGAACTAGGCGGCCGCCCGCTACCCGCACTCCGCGGTCTTCCATAGCTTTCCCGGCGGCTCGCCTCGATTTCACCCTAGACGCTTTCTCCATAGTTGAAGACTTGATCCTGAAACAAGAATTATTCCAACACAGAAAGCGACCTCCGACTAAGTTTTACACTTACCTGAGGTTTTTAAACTTACCGCTAGAGGAGCGATGCACCTCCCAGCCGGTCGCTGCGCCATGCGTCAGATGTAATGACGCGCATGCGGACTGGCGGGACTGCTTCACGGAATCACCCACATGACTCCGAATTAAAATATAAAATAGCACATAACAATGTTATTTCACTTATTTGTGAACAACTGTTGATGAACCAGAACCAAACACAGTCAGTCAATGAGAAAAAATATGTACAACTCCAGAATCAACAAATGTATCCCCTGGGTAGGTGAAATTTATCCCCTGGGGCAAATTTACCCCAGGTTGGGAACCCTTGGACTAGAGGGTGTACTGCACTCTACTTCCTGAAGTTGACGACCAGTTTCATTTTGCTGACATGGAGGGAGAGGTTGTGTGTAGGAGGGAAGTGCAGATGCTGGTTTAAACCGCAGATAGACACAAAAAGCTGGAGTAACTCAGCGGGTCATGGAGCATCTCTGGAGAAAAGGAATAGGTGATGTTTCGGGTCTCAAACTGAAACGTCTGCTATTCCTTTTTTCCAGAGATGGTGTCTGACCCGCTGAGTTACTCCAGCTTTTTGTGTCTGTCTTGAGGGAGAGGTTGTTAGCTTGACACTACGCTACCAAGCCCTGTGTCTTCATCTTGGACTCGGCTTTGTCAGTGTTTGCAATAAGTTAATTAGTTGTAGGAGTGGAATTCGGCCCATCAAGTCTACTCCGCCTTTCAATCGTGGCTGATCTATCTTTCCCTCTCAACCCCCTTCTCCTGCCTTCTCCCCATAATCCCTGACACCTGCACTAATCAAGCACCTATGAATCTCCTCCTTAAAAATATCCATTGACGGCCTCCACAGCCGTCTGTGGCAATGAACTTCACAGATTCTCTGGCACTCTTGCAACACTAGATATGGCTCAAGCTGACAATAGCTGCATAAAGGTAAGCGTATGGACACATAATTTGTTTGTGAAATGCAAAATTAACACCCTATTCACAAAGTTGCCTCAAAAATGCTTAAGGGCCTGTCCCACTTTGGCGATTTTTCAGCGGAATGCCAGTGACTGTCAAGTTCGCGGCACTCGCCTGATTAACCTGCAACTGGAACGGCGACTGTCAGAGTGTAACACACACACACACACACAAAAACACATCGCAAAGGCGGGGGCCAGGGAAGGCGGGGGGAGCGCTGTCTGAAATTCACACGGTGCAAAGCCAAGGTGATACAGACACACATCGCGATGAACAGGAAGGTTAAGACGGCTAGCACAGTGTACGGTAAGTCCTTTAAAAGAGGGGGGGAGGGGAGAAGGGGGGAGCAGGAGTGGAGACAACTTTTAAGCAGCCGGACAACTTTTAATAAGCCAGAGATACACAGCTGTGAAGTTCGGCGGGCATTTAACATTACTGGTCGGTTATTCCTTGGTTCTGAAAACTCGTGCTTACGTTTTTCCCCCAATGAGCCAATGAAAATATCCGGCCAGCAAAGGCGATTAACTAAAACTACCTACGACTACATCTACTACCCATAACTACATGGCGACCCAACTCCAACTGCACCTACTGCACAGGATTATCGAATTTCTCCATGAAAAATTTGCGGCGACCATACTGAGGCCACAACTAGATCCCAGAATGCGGGAACTCCTCGTGACCATGAAGGAGACTCACCAGAGACCACCAGCGAACATGTGGCGATCATGTGGCAAGTGCAGAGTCTCCTGCACTCGCCTAAAAAGTTGCCTAAGTGGGACAGGCATTTTATAACTACATCATAGACTTCAATTCATGGTGGTTGAATTAATAGCAGAGACATGACATGTCGTTCAGATGGAAGAAAATGAGACACATCTGACATGGAGAACAAATATCTTGTTATTTCTCGGCAGCAGAGATCTCTGGCTTTGATTAGATTGCCACGTGAATATGCTGAAAGGAGAAACAAGGGCTTCTATTGACCTAATTAACTAAAATTCTGATATTTATCTCACAAAGGCTTTAAGCAACAACATTATTGTGGGGGGGAAATCCCAAGCCTTGCAGACAGGGGTCAGATGTCGTGGGACTTTGCACAAACCAAGGACAATGTGGCTAGTTATTGCACAAATGGAACATGCATGATGCAGAAGCATGCATTTGTGGCCTCAAGTCTAACACCATGAGGCACAGTACGGCCTGCAGGGGGGAAGCTGGGAAGTCGCCAAGCTCGGCCCCGAGTTGAGTCGTGGAGGAAGGAGCCGCTGGTGATGACGGACACGAGGAGAGGGACCAGGGTATTGCCTCCAGCACTTTCAAGGCCGGTTGCAAGAGGCATCCCCGGGACACAGGCACTCGGGTGAGGAGAGGGACGTTGGTTCACGGGCCGAGCCGGTCGAGGGTGATGGAGGAGGTAAGCCTGGGGCTTACCTGGATCAGAAGCCTCTCCAGTACATCGAGCGTGTGCGTGGACTGGACTTTAGTCTTTTTGTAAACTGTGCCAAAATATGGGGACTCGTGCATGTGTGAGTGATGCAAAAAGAATTAAACATCTTTGAGGAGACATTTTGTTTTCCTGTATAGCATTTCAGGAGGGCATTGATATAATCCCCAAGGACAATATCCACTCCCTGATAAACACATCCAATTAAAGTCACACTTGCTCTTTGGCCCAGAAAGACAAATACTTTGTGAATTTTCTGCTGATTTCAAATCAGAGTTGAGAACACCCTATGTTTTAAATTCTGATCCATGTCCTTTTTGTCATGGTCTCTTGCTTCTGGAGACATTTTTTAAATAAACGCCTATAATTACCTAATTAGGGGAATTAAATAACAGGAGAGTGGAAATTTAGTGCTAAAGTAAATACATTTTCAATGAATATAAAAAGAGTTTGGATAACGTTTAAAAAATAGATAATATTGGACTTCACTACGTCAATGGAGAATATTTGCCACGGGTTCTAGAAATAACCAATTTTCTTGACATGGATAGAGAATTGGTTGGCAGGCAGGAAGCCAAGAGTAGGAATGAACGGGTCCTTTTCAGAATGGCAGGCAGTGGCGAGTGGAGTGCCGCAAGGCTCGGTGTTGGGGCCGCAACTATTTACCATATATATTAATGATTTGGAAGAGGGAATTAGGAGCAACACTAGCAAGTTTGCGGATGACACAAAGCTGGGTGGCAGAGAGAACAGTGAAGAGGATGTTAGGAGGTTGCATGGTGACCTGGACAGGTTGAGTGAGCGGGCAGATGCGTGACAGATGCAGTTTAATATAGATAAATGTGAGGTTATCCACTGGCGGCAAAAACAAGGGGGCAGATTATTATCTCAATGGGGTTAGGTTAGGTAAGGGGGAGGTGCAGCGAAACCTGGGCGTCCTTGTACACCGGTCACTGATAGTTGCCGTGCAGGTGCAGCAGGCATTGACGAAAGTAATGGAATGTTGACCTTCATAACAAGAGGATTTTACTTCGGAGTCACGTGAGTGATACAGTGAAGAAGGCCGTCAACTCGCATGCGCGTCACTATGTCTGGCGCATTGCGCAACGGCTGACTGGCAGGCGCGCTGCTCCTGCCAGCGGTAAGTTTAAATCTAAAGGTAAGTTTAAAACTTCATTTCTAGGGTTTGTGTTTTGTGTAGCAGGAAGCTCCTTCCAGAGCTTGCCTGCCGGATTCGGGGTGAAGTTCGGACGGGCCGCGGGGAAACCTTTAGGACCGCGGGGAACCCCTGTCACGGACGGCAGGGAATCCAGGTCACGACCTCGGGGAATCCCGGCCACGGACCGTGGGGAACCCGCTACGGATACCGCGGCAGTGCGGGTAGTGGACGGCGGTATAAATTCGCCTTTTTTTGAGTCACTGGCAGTAGAGCCAGCGGCTACAGACTTGGTGCCGGCAGTGAGCACCTTGGCTACCCCGCGGGGGAGCAAAAGCCACTAAAATGTCTGTCAGGGCCCTGGACTCAGATGAGTCGGGCTAGGAGGACTCTCCTCCTTCTATGGGCAGTGTGTTTGGAAAACTAACCCACCTATTGGAAAGATTTCTCCAAAGAGATATGCTCCAAAAACAAGGGAGCTATCTGAGCCCGGGTATTATGGAGAACCCGCAGGCAGCGGCACCTGTGTCAGGGCTGCTTGATGTCTCCCTCTCTGAGGAGGGGAATGCAAGAGGCCAGTTTTATACTGAGTCAGATGCAGGTATCCTCAGAGGCCTGCGGCAGCACCTGTGTCAGGGCTGCTTACGCATCTCCCTCTCTGTGGAGGGGAGTGCGAGTGGTCAGTATGTAACTGACTTCAAATTCAAAGTATGTACGTGGAACATACTGGAGCACATGCATGTGGCTCTAAGGAAATACTCGCAAACGAAAGGGTTACTGCCGTGGGCAGAAAACCCGGGAGGGGCCAGAGTTTCCCCTCACGCTACAAGTGCCGGCAGTGAACAGCGCTATCAGGGGTGACATTGGAGGAAATGAAACCAGTCGCCGAATCTTCTCTTCAGGTAAGACTTATCCAACAGGTATACCTGGATGAGGAAGCTAGAGCTGTCGGGCTGGTCAAGGTACCAACAACGAACAAAGCGTCATCGTATCAGCGACGACACACCCCACGCCTCATCGGCAGTAAGCAGTTCACTGAAGCTGGTGGCAGCTTGAAAGCTGCGCAGAGGCCAAAGTCCAAGCCGGTCTCAGGAAATGGAATCCACATACACTACCATTCCTACTCTCCAATCAAGGACGGAAATAGAACCCACATCAGGGGCCGTTGGGCTTACCATAGACCAACGGTAACCATGGAGGTAGGTGGGTCTGGTTCTTTCGAAACATGGAGTAAGTGGACCATTTACAAGTAGGTAATATTTATTATTGTTTTTGTACAAATGAGAATGATAGTATGAGATTAGGTTGTTATTGCACAGTACAAGGGTACCAAGCTTGGCTTGGATTTGGGGCCAGAGTTGTCTTTCGAGGCAGGCTCAGTGTTATGGCCTGGGTTGCCTTACGGAACAAGCTCGGAATTATGGCCGGAGTTGTCTTTTGAGGCAGGCTCAGTGTTATGGCCAGGATTGCCTTACGGAACAAGATTGGAATTATGGCCAGAGTTGTCTTTCAAGGCAGACTCGGTATTACGGCCAGGATTGCCTTCCGAGATAAGCCCGGAAATTGGCCAGAGTTGTCTTTCGAGGCAGGCTCAGAATTATGCCCGGAGTAGCCTATCAAGGCAGGCCCAGTATTATGGCCAAAGTTGTCTTTCGAGGCAGCCTCATTATTATGGTCAGGATCACCTTTCGAGACAGGCTCGGGAATCTGGCCAGAGTTGTGATTTTCAGTATATGGTGCTTCGTTACTGTCTAACAAACTGATTTCTTTAAGATCTTTATGGCATGCATCGATTTCAAAGATGCATACTATGCATTCACAGGGATCCCAGGAGTCATTTGGAATTTATCTGGATGGGGCATGATAACAGTTAATGCGTTGTAAATGGGCTAATTTCAGCTCCCAGCTCATCTAACAATTTACTAAACCAGTGCTGGGACTGCTCAGAGCTCAAAAGCACTTACTATGGCTTATCTGCATGAGATTCTAAACGCTGTGTTTTTGCTAAAATCAACTGTTTTCAACCGCAACTCATTTGAGAGATTGGGGTTCCTCAACCATCCAGTTAAATTTAAGTTGATACCAACTACAGCTATTGTTTTTGGTTGTACCTTTAACTATTATTTATCTGTGACTCTGCTCTGGGGCAAGAGATTGGAATCAATAGAATCCTGTAACAACCTTGTTATCAAGCAGTCTTCTATTCATCAAGTGTAATTGGCAATATAACAGCTGTGTTTCAGCTGTGCAATTGGGCCTTTGCATTATCAGAACTTACAAAGTAGTAATCTCTCAAGTGCCAGTTAGGTCATTGTTACAGACCTATGCTATTGCCAGCTGAAGCCATCAGGGTCACAATGGTGGATGAACAATGTTCAGCATTGCTCCAGTACTTTTGGTCAATAAATCTTCAGTTGTTTTCAGACTGATGCTAGTGCTCAAAGATGGGAAATTACGAATGCCATCTCTAGTTATGGAGCGATGGGATTTGCAGGAATTACCAATTCTTCAGTTATTGGTATCAACTACCTATAGACACTAGGTGCATACTATGGGTTAAAAGGTTTGTTGTGTGGATATGCATGATCTGCATGCTCAATTCCAGGTTGATACACTGTGGTGGTGGCTTATGTTGGTCACATGAGTGCAATCAAGTCAAAGTATCCTGTCATAATTTACCCAACTTTATCTGGCTCTGGTGTATCATCATGTAAATCAATGACAACACAGAATGGATGTTGGATCACTAAGTATTTTATGACATTATGGCTCGATGGAACACCAAATATCGATATGTTTCCATCCAGGCTCATTCACCAGGTTGTAAAGACATGTGGCATCGCAGTGGCAAGAGATACATTCTCACTACACAAGGGAGGAATGTTCTTTTGTGCCGTTGCTCCATTTTGCCTCATCAGGCGGGTCTTGCAATGATTCAGCAAGATCCCGCTTTAGGGGTTTTTCATACTGTCTGACTGGCCCATGTAGCCATGGTTTCCCGCAAATGTTGGGAATTATAGTAGAACCTTACATGGGGTTTCTAAACATAAAACTTGCTGGTGCAGCCTGGGACTCGGGGAACCAGCCTCTGTATGATTAATCAATTCATTGCCTTACAGAATCTGAGAAGACAGCTCCTGCGACTTTGGTTGTCAGACCAATCCATGTGTGTGCTCACTGCAGAGTGCAGGGATAGCACCAAAAAAACAGTACATTTCCTCTTCAGGAGCTGGGAAGCGATCTGTTTAAATGCTATGTTACATATAATATGGCACGGACACTAACGTTTTAGAGTTCATTTTCTATGGGCCCTTGACAATAAATTAAGTTATAGTCCCATTAACTGTGCTCAACGTGCTTTCTCATCATATTTGCTGCAGCGAGCGGGACCCAGCTCTGTCGGATCTCATCCTCTGATTCTAGTTTTTTAGGATATCTTTGCACATGTTCTCCCAGACCCAAGTACACGGAGTATGGGATATTGACATTGTGTTGACACTGCTTCGCCAGGGGGCTCCAGCTATATCCCTATCTTTGGCTCGTGGCTCATAAGGTATCCCATTGGTGCTGTTGTCAGCGCAACGGGTCCAGTCATTGTATAAATTGGGACTCGACAGGATGGTTATACCTGCTAATAATATAATATTTCATGTTTACGATTTAGTTAGGCAGGGCAGCCCAGGGGTGTCAGGTCTCAAGCTAGTTCTCATGACATATTCCATGCACCTTCGGTTATGTATGGTCACACATTTACAACATTACGTCAGGGTCACCTAGACGCTTAGAGGCTCTCATACTAGCTATGTTTATTAGTTACTAATAACCTCATAAGAAGGTATCAGTTCAGACCATCTCCAGGTGGTTCAAATGGGGTTTGGCTTATACAGGAGTAGATACTAATTTTCTAATCTCACTCCACCAGGGCTGCTACTTCATCAGCAGCAAGGGTTGTGTTCGGTCCTCTGGACCACATCCTGCCGACTGCAGGTTGGTCTAACGATCGAGTTTCCAAACATTTTATTTTTAAACCCATTGCCAGACCATGGGTATTTGCCAATTTTTTTTTTAGGGTCTATTTCATAGTTTCCCCGGGATGAGAGGGGTTACTATTATTATTATTTGTTCATTTATCAGCATGTTTTAGTCTATGTCATGTCTGTATGCAATATGAATGTTTCTCTTATCTGTGGCCATCTGATGCAGTCGTGCTTGTGTGGACTCGTTTTTTTCCACGGCATGAAATCACAGAGCTTCAGTCTTCATGGAATCACTCGCGTGACTCCGAAGTAAAATTGTAAGATTAAATGAGAACTACCAGTTTGAAGTTTGATCTTTATTTTATGAGGAGTTACGATGAGCGATTACGTGCCCACCGCTCCCACCCTCATATTATAAAGGTAATCTGGTAGTTCTAGTCTTCTTTAATCATACTATGATACTTCAATTACTGTTATCTGTGATTTCACACTGCTGCTTTGAAGATTGACGCGCATGCGAGTTGACGGCTTTCTTCACGGCTTATCGTAATTCCTCATAAAATAAAGATCAAACTTCAAACTGGTAAGTTCTCGTTTAATCTTACTATTTCAGTATAGGAGTAAAGAGGTTCTTCTGCAGTTGTATAGGGCCTCCTGCTGCACATATTTTCTATGTTTCTATGTAAACAGTTTCTGCATTGATATCCTATGTTATCTTTGATCTTTCTGCAGCCTCTGAACAAGTCATTGTAATCTCCTCCAGTGCCTTCCCTCCATTATCCAACCTGGTGGAATTGGATCCACATTGGAGGGAGGAGGGAGAGGAGGGTGGGAAACTGTCTCCGGAGGGAGGAGGCACATTGATCAGGTTGTATTTTCAGTTTCTTCAGCCAGGGGATTTGTTCTAGGAAACCTCCAGGATTATCCTTGGCTCTGCATTTCTCACACATGTTGTTCCTTGGTAACGCAACCTGCAGATTTAGGCTTAAGATGGAACTGCAGATGCTGGAAAATCGAAGGTACACAAAAATGCTGGAGAAACTCAGCGGGTGCAACAGCATCTATGGAGCGAAGGAGATAGGCAACGTTTCAGGCCGAAACCCTTCTTCAGACTGATAGGGGGTGGGGGGAGGCAGGGAGAAGAAAGGAAAAAGGAGGAGGAAGAGCCCGAGGGCTGAGGTAGGAAGGGGAGGAGACAGCAAGGGTTAACAGAATTGTGAGAATTCAATGTTCATGCCTCCAGGATGCAGACTCCCCAAGCGGAATATGAGGTGCCGTTCCTCCAATTTCCGGTGTTGCTCACTCTGGCCGTGGAGGAGGCCCAGGACAGAGAGGTCGGATACGGAATGGGAGGGGGAGTTAAAGTACTGAGTCACCGGGAGGTCAGGTTGGTTAGTGCGGACCGAGCGGAGGTGTTCAGCGAAACGATCGCCAAGCCTATGCTTGGTCTCACCGATGTCGATCAGCTGACATCTAGTTCACCGATATAGATCAGCTGACATCTAGTTCACCGATATAGTTCAGCTGATCTAGAATTCCTTGACCTCACTATCTCCAGCGCAGGTGATAGACTTCTGACCAACATTCACTATAAACCTACTGACTCCCAAGGCTATCTGGACTACACTTCTTCCCACCCTGCTTCCTGTAAGGACTCCATCCCCTACTCCCAATTCCTCCGCCTACGCCGCATCTGCTCCCAGGATGAGGTGTTCCACACCAGGGCATCGCAAATGTCCTCATTCTTCAGGGAATGGGGGTTCCCCTCCCCTATTATAGATGAGGCTTGCACCAGGGTCTCCTCCATACCCCGTAACACTGCTCTCTCTCCCCATCCCCCCACTCGCACAAGGGCAGTCCCCCTGGTCCTCACCTTTCACCCCTCTAGCCGGCACATACAACAAATAGTCCTCCGTCAGTTTCGCCACCTGCAACGTGACCCCACAACTTGCCACATCTTCCCATCTCCTCCCCTGTCTGCCTTCCGCAAAGACCGCTCTCTCCGCAACTCCCTTGTCCATTCTTCCCTTCCCTCCCGCTCCACCCCTTCCCCGGGCACTTTCCCTTGCAACCGCAAGTGATGCTACACCTGTCGCTTTCCCTCCCCCCTCGACTCCATTCAAGGACCCAAGCAGTCGTTCCAGGTGCGACAGAGGTCACCTGCACCTCCTCCAACCTCATCTATTGCATCCGCTGCTCTAGATGCAGAGGAAGCAGAAAGAGACCATGACAGGAAGGACAGAGCTCTGATGGAGAGATGTCGTGACAGAAACCTGAAGCTGAACATAGAGAAGTCAAAGCTGAAGGTGAACAAAGTCACTTTCACAGGACATAGAGTCTCTGCTGCAGGAAATTCCCATGAAATTCCAGAGAACCATGGGCGAAGGTGGGTGCAAATTTGTTCCACTTGGATGGAAGGAACTATTTGACCACTGTGGACTACTCTAAGGATATTGGGAAATCTAGAGAAAACACTGGTATTTAATGTCATCCATAAAATCAAAGGCCAGCTCGCAAGATATGGAATATCAGCTCATCACAGAGAATAGGCCACAGTTCACAGCTGAGGAGTTCAAGAGATTTGCCAAGAAGTGGTAGTTTGAACATACGACCGCATCACCCCATTATCCACAGAGTAATGAAAAGGTGGAGAGCAGTGTGAAAGTTGCGAAGTCATTGCTGAGGAAGGCTAAGGCTGCAGGAGCTGACCCTTACCTGAGCCTACTAGCTTTTCACAACACACCAACACCTGGCAAGAGTAGCAGTCCAGTACAAAGATTGATGAACAAATGCACCAGGACCATTCCACCAACTACTCAGAGGCTGCTCAAACCTGAAATTCAGAAAAAGGTAGGAGCTGAGTTGAGAGCTGCTGGAGACAGACAAGCAGACTACTACAACAGAGGATCCCAAGAACTGATTCCCCTGAAAGCTGATGATCCAGTTTGAGTGAAGCCGACATCAGCCCTGGAGGAAGGTTGTGGTTGTAGGCCGTGTTGTGCAACCCAGATCGTATGAAGTCAGGACCAAGGACGACGTCATCTATCGTTGGAATCGGCGCCATCTGAGGAAGACTAAAGAGCCGTTTCATCACGCTGATGTTGACCTGGATGACCTTGTGACTTCGCCAAAACCAGAGCGAGACAATCGACCTATGAGGCGACCACCGGTCCCCAGGGAACATCAAACCCTGGTTGATCGAGATGACCTGGTGACGATGCCTAAACCAGAGCGAGACAATCAACCTATGAGCCGAACACCGGTCCCCAGGGAGCATCAAACCCTGACAACAAGATCTGGTAGATGCGTTCGAAAACCACGCTATCTGCAGGATTATGTGCCCAAATAAGGATAGGGTCTGTACTTGTAGTTGATTTTAGATTTAAAAGGCCATTAGGTTATGTTTAAATAGTTAATGTTATTGTGTTCTTTTATAGTTTGATATGCATAGTTTTATTTAGTAGTCGTAATGGCCATTTTAAAACTAAACAAATTAATTAATTAAAAAGGGGAAAGGAACAAATAAATAGATAAATAAAAAGGGGAAAGGAAATGAGAAACCAGACATATGTTATTCAAAGTTTAGATAATTCTGAGCACTGAACTGTCGCAGATCCAAGGAATGAGAATTTCAAAGCTACCGCGGAAATGGACTGTGAAATGCATGTTGGGATATGGACTGTCGGACACATGTTGGACTCAGTGAAATACGATGCGATGGAAAAATGTAATTTCTTGCTATACATGTAAAGTCCCTGTACATATGTGTTTTGTAATCAAAGGGGGATGTTATGGGAATAACACCATCGGTGGTGCAGTACCCATGATGCAATACCCACGAGGCTGCAGCCAAGATGGATCCTGAATAAAAATGGCTGAACCCAAGACTCAAGTGTAAAGCCTCTGTTAATTAGTTGTGAAGCTGTAGCATAGAACAGGTGTATGGGGATCGCTGGTCGGCACAGACTCAGTGGGTTGAAGGGCCTGTTTCTACGCTGCATCTCTTAGAAAAAAATGCAACCCACTATTTTGGCTTCATACAGATTTTAAACACTTACGTGATTGCCTGACACTTTCTGAATCACAGTTCACATCCTCTTCACCTTAGCTGATCCACAGCTTGAGCTTCCAGCTCTTCATCCTCCCCATTTCAAAGGATCAATCACCACTCATGTTTGGCCTTCTCCTTATTAACTTTAGTAACCCAAGACCTGTTGAAATTAAAGAAAACACTCTCATTCTTGTCATAAGATTCCCTCTCCAACTGCTGCAGTTTTAATTACCCTCCAAGTCACCTTCCCCATAAAAACATTTCCCTTCATCCAATAGCTACCCTCAATATCGATAACCTTGGATCAGTTGCTAAGGCTGAGTTATTACTCTGGTTCTTAATTCCTCTATGCTGGGAAATAAGCACTGTGTATTCACCCTATTCCCCACATTTTATATACACTTCTATATATCACCCCTCAGACTCCTGCGCTCCAAGGAATAAAATCCGAGCTTACCACTTCGACCCACCAAGTCCATGCCGACCAGTACACTATCACTATCCTCCATACACCAGGAGCAATTTTTAGTGAAACCAATTAACTTACTAATCTGCATGTCTTTGGAGTGTGGGTGGAAACTTGAACCCACGCAATCACATGGGGAAGGTACAAACTCCGAACAGACAGCATCCGTAGTCAGGATGGAACCCGGGTCTCTGGTGCTGTGAGGCAGCAACTCTACCGTTGCTCCACTGTGCCACCCATGCAATGTGTAACACTGTGCATTGTGACATTCTTGCACCATAAAGCCACTGTATAAAAGTCATTCATTGAAGCTGCCTGGTACACATTTCTCATCTCCAGTTTTTTAAACATTTTTCAGATACTGGGCAAACGGGAAACATTGTTTCAAGAAAAAGATAAGTAAGGAGGAGTTTGATTTGGAAGCCAGGAAGCTCCTTACTCATGATAATGGTAAGGCCTATAATTGCTTACTTCCTTTACAGGACATTATCTTGCAGTAAATGTTATTTCCTTTATCATGTATATCTACACTGGATGACTGGTTTGTAATCATATATTGTCTTTCCGCTGACTGGTTAGCACGCAACAAAAGCTCTTCACTGTACCTCAGTACACGCAAGATTATTTTCCATGTGGCAGGTGACATCCCAATTTCCCCCCAGTGATGTTTAAAGTATTATTGTACCGTAATACAGTAACTTAAATCAGCTGGAGTAAACGTGATGAACAACCCACCAGACTGATGAGGTATCTTCTCTCCATGTTGCATGTGGGGATTCACTGTGAAATGTATTTAGCTAATGTTCAGCTCAACATCCGAAATGTTTGGATAGTTTAGGTGAACAATGTTGATCATGAGGCTAGATGTAGCAAGGACAGTCTCACTGCAGCCAAATCCCTAAATGATTGGAGACAATAGTTTCAGTAACAACTTTTTAAATTGAATTAGATTTGTACATGAAAATCAAATAATTTTGAGACAGCAGGGAAAAGTGACGAGGTTGCTCATCTTTTTTTTCCATTGACAACCGTTTTGGTCTTGGATTACCACAGACGTGGTTCTAAACTGTGGTGGATTAAGCATGAAATTATTAAAGGAACAACTCATTTTTGTTTTGCAGTGCATTCTCATAATGACTTCTTGCTTGCGATCTTCACGAGATGTCAGATCATGGTTTCAGCTCCAGGTAAATGAGATTTTAATACTTTCTACAAAAATACCCAATACTTATCTGTTTTAGTGCTTCTCCTAACTCATGCTGTGTCTATCCCTATGCTTATGGGCTTTGGTCTTCTAATTGAGATGTGGCGAATTAAAATTCTCGTCGACCTTTTCAAATCCCTCCCTGTTTTTGCTCTTCTCTATTCTTCAACCTTTGCATTTGTAACTCCTCCCATTCTGGCCGCCTCATTTTGCAGTGATCTTATGTTTCTTACAAAATGATGAATGAACATTTACCACATTATTTAATAAAATGCAGGAAAGTCCTTCTGCCCCGCTCTTGGGTGGAGACTGACAATGAGTGAATGATATAAGTGGTGCTGTTAGCTGAATGAACAGGGTAAAGGCTTGTGAATATCAATAGGTATATCTGGGAGATGTAACAAAGTTCAGCCTGAATAAGGGACCGGAAATGTCACCTATCCATGTTCTCCATGGATGCTGCCTGAGCCACTGAGTTACTCCAGCAGAGTGTCTCTTTTTTGTTAAACCAGCAGGTGCAGTTCCTTGTTTCTACTTCTATGTCTACTAGCCATTTCTCTGTTCTCTCAGCTGACACCTGCACACGTATCATTCAATCATCCCAGTCTCCACCCTTCATAAGTGATAGGAGCAGAATTTGGTCATTCGGCTCATCAAGTTTACTCCGATCATGGCTGATCCATCTCTCCCTCCTAACCCGATTCTCCTGCCTTCTCCCCAGAACCCCTAACACCTGTACTAATCAAGAATCTATCTATCACCTTAAAAATATCTATAGACGGCCTCCACAGCCTTCTGTGGCAATGAATTCTATAGATTCACCATCCTCTGACTAAATTAATTCCTCCTCATCTCCTTCCTAAAGGAACATCCTTTAATTCTGAGGCTATGACCTCTGGACTTATACTCTCCCACCAGTGAAAACATCCTCTCCACATCCACTCAATTCAGGCATTTCACTATTTGGTAAGTTTCAATGAGGTCCCCCCCTTAATCCTTCTAAACTCCAGCGAGTAGAGGCCCAGTGCCATTAAACGCTCATCATATGCTAACCCACTCATTCCTGTCACCCTATTTCACAGGAGCAGTGTTGCGGGACTTTCCTCTATTTTATTAAATCATGTGGGGAATGTGGCACATGCCATGCATTTAGTTCACATTAAATTGCCTTGATCTGATAGACAGCTGCTGTTAAATGTCCCGTGCAACCCGCAGGATAAATTTATCAACAACATTTGCAAAGACTACGAGTGACTCTTAAGAAATGAAGCCAACTCATACTGCCTTTGAACTGTTCACGTTACAGAAGGTCAGTCCTCTCAACTATGGAACAGTCAATCGGCTGCTAAACCCGGTAAACCTAAAAGCAAAAAAAAGTTCCCATCAAAGTTTGAAGTGACTCTCAAGCCGACGATGATTCTTCTTTTGGCTACTTGCTAAGCTCGTTTTGGAAGACATTTTGGTAAAATTATTTTAGTTTCACGTAATTAAAATGAACAAACTAAAGGCTCCTGATACTCCGTGGATGTATAATGATGTAATGTTGTCGGCGTGGGCAAGTTGGGTCTGTTTCCATGCTATATGACTATAAAGGGATGATTGAGGGCAAAAAAAGCATGCAAAAGAAGAAAGTGTTATTATGTTTTTATTACCATTGTGTTATCATTTAACAATGGTCACTAAATAAAAATCTTTACAGTTTAAATAATAAAAGCAGCAGATTGTAGTCCCCCAGCATATCTCCATCTCGGTTATGTAGTTGGAGGCTTTATTTGGTTTCCAGGCCTGGAGGATGGAAGACAAAAGATCTTATTAATTAACTTAATGTATTTATGGAGGTGTGCTTGTTTTAATGCGTTTTGGTTAGTTAGTTTTGGTTAACAAGGTTTTTTCCAATTATTTACATCAACTTTTTAAATAATTAACATCGATAATTACAACCAAAACATGCTCTGATGATGGCTATTTAACCCAATCCATGGCTTTTAAAGATAGAAAGACTCAGTTTCATAGCCGAATCACATCCCATTCAAGGTATTTTTAAGGTGGAGAAGTGACAGATACTTGATGGGTAGGGCTATCAAGAGTTATGGGGAGAAAGCAGGAGAATGGTGTTGAGGGAAGGAAAGGTCAGCCATGATTGAATGGCGCAGTTGACTCGATGGGCTGAATGGTCTAATCCTGCTCCTTGAACCTATGAATAATGTCTCTGAACATCAGAGGCTCCTGAGGAAAAAGACAGTGCTGGAGTAACTCAGTGGGCGGGGTGGCATCCCTGGAGAGCATGGAGAGGTGGCGTTTCGGGTCTGGACTCTTTTTCAGACTGATTGCAGGTGTGGGAGGAAGGAGGCCAGAAGAGTGGAGGGGCAGGACAAAGCATGGCAGGTCATCGGTGAACACTGGTGAGGCAGGTTAGTGATGGGCAGATGGTTGGACAAAGGCCAGAGCTGAACACGTACATGGAGTGAAATAAAAGGATCAGTGAGTTGTGAATTGTGAAGCGAGAGGATTGACGAGGTTCGGATTGTGTAGGAATGAAGGGGGAGGGGAGAGATGGGTGCAAGATGGGCTCAGTAGAGGGGGTGTTTATAGGGGAGGGGATGCATGGGACGGGGTTAATGGGCATGGGGTCCAGCAGAAATACTATCTGAATCTTGCTATAGTCAGGGGGTGGTGAATCTGTGCAATTCATTGCCACAGGAGGCTGTGAGGTCCAAGTCAATGGATATTTTGAAGGCAGATGCAGATCGATTCTTGTTTAGACAGGTGACAGAGGTTATGGAGGTGAGGTTAGGAGGGAGTTAGATCAGCCATGATTGAACGGTGGAGTACACATGATGGGCAGAATGACCTAATTCTGCTCCTATCCCTTATGAACACATACCTTGTAGCCTGATTCATGGAGCACAGAAGATTAATAGGAATGGGGCACCACAGGTCAGTATATGTGCGCAGTGACCCAGATCCAGCAACATTCAGCCAAACATTGCCCTGGTCCATCTACAATGGAGATAATGTTAGAATTGCTTATAAATAGCAACTTTGGAATAACATTGTACTTGATCGTTTTTTGTCAAGTTAATGCCAGGATCAGATCCCATTTCTTTTCAGTTGATAATGCATGTGTAAACATATTTAATTTAGAAATCCGATAGTTTTCATATTTCATGAAGCTTTTTGCTCAAGTGCTTGCATTTTCCTTCAGCATCGTTTCCAAGCACAGAAATCTTTGTCTGGGGTGCAGAACTTTGTGATGAAGGATCCCCAAGAGGAGGGTGGTGTGAAGTTTTGCACTCACACCATGGTGCTTCCCACAAGAGGGCAATTAGAAGGCCGGATGTTCGTAACAGCATTTGAATGTGGGTTGGATAATGTTTCTGAAGATGCGGCAGTGGCAGTCGTGCATGCATTGGAGGTACTGCATTAATGTTCAGTTTTATTTCATTACAAACATATTTCGGTTCTTGTTCACTTAACTCGAGTTGCATCCTGCTATACTGCAGCATCATCTGTCTCCCATGTACTAGCAGTAAAGCTGGGCAGCACAGTGGCGCAGCAGTAGAGTTGCTGCCTTACAGCTCCAGAGACACAGGTTCGATCCTGGCCACAGGTGCTGTCCGTACAGTTTGTACCTTCTCCCCGTGACCATGTGAGTTTTCTCCGGCTGCCCCAGTTTCCTCCCACACTCCAAAGACGTACATGTTTGTAGGTTACCTTGGCTGAAGTAAATTGTCTAGTGTGCAGGATAATGTTCATGTATGGGGTGATTGCTGGTCAACACGGACTTGGTGGGCAAAATGGCCTGTTAATGTGTTGTATCTCTAACAACTAAACTAAATAAATCTACGTTTTCTTCACCTGGGTGCTGGGAAGACCAAAGTTATGACTTTAGTTCGCTGCCGCAGTTTCTTTTAAATTGCCACCAATTCCATCCTTCTCTCTGGTAACCATTTGACAGTTAACCTGACTGTTGGGGATGTTGTTACCCTGGTTAAACTGAATTTGTCGGAAGGTGCTGGTTAAGCTGAACTTGGGCTTTGAACCGTATATCCCTGTCATTGCCAACATTTTTCTCTCCATCACTTGCCTCACTCCATCTCAACTCATCCCATCTGCTACCTCTTTGTAACACTTAGACCTGGTATTCCAAAATGTTTCTGGATAAATCGAAACACAACGAACTGCAGATGCTGGTTTACAAAAATAGACACAAGGTGCTGGAGTAAATCAGCGGGTCAGGCAGCTTCTCTGGAGAACAGGGGGAAGTGACGTTTCGGGTCTGAAGAAAAGTTTCGACCTGAAATGTCACCTATTCATTTTCTCCAGAGATGCTGCCTGTCCCACTGAGTTACTCCAGCAATGTTTTGGAATAAACTCTGTCTTCTACCCTCTAAGTTAATCTATTATCATCATCCTAACTTGTACATGATCCCGATAACTCATCAGCTCACTGTTAACCACTTTGATTTGAGATTAGAAGAATAAGGGGCAACCTCATTGAAACAAATAGAGTAGTGAAAGGCTTGGATCAAGTGGATGTGGAGAGGATGTTTCCATGAGTGGGAGAATCTAGGACTAGAGGTCATAGCCTCAGAATTAAAGGATGTTATTTTAGTGTGGACATTTCTTTAGAGGGTAGTGAATCTGTGGAATTCTTTGCCAAATCAGTGGATATTTTTAAGGCAGAGATAGATATATTCTTGAATAGTACAGGTGTTAGAGGTTATGGGGAGACAGCAGGAGTATGGGGTTGGAGGGAGAGATAGATCAGCCATGATGGGCCAAATGGCCTAATTCTACTCCTATCACTTATGGCAATATGATTTTAGAGATCCTACCCTTGTTCTAATCTCCCTTTTCCAATAATTCTAATGAGCCTTGCAGACTCCTTCAGTTACAGCTTATAGTCGCACAGTCACGGAGTGATACAGTGTGGAAACAGGCCTAACTTGGCCACACCGCCCAACATGTCCCACCTACACTAGTCCCACATGCCTGTGTTTGGTCCATATCCCTCCAAAACTGTCCTATCCATGTACCTGTCTAACTGCTTCTTAAACCTCAAATACCTCCTCCGACAGCTTGTTCCATACATACCCACAACCCTTTGTTTGAAAAAGTTACCCCTCAGATTTATATTAAATCTTTTCCCCTTCACCGTAAACCTATGTCCTCTGGTCCTCGATTCCCCGACTCTGGGCAAGAGACTCTGTGCATCTACACGATCCATTCCTCTCATGATTTTATACACCTCTATAAGATCACCCCTCATCCTCCTGCGCTTCAGGGAATAGAGTCCCGTACTACTCAACCTCTCCCTATAGCTTAGACCCTTGAGTCCTGGCAACATTCTTGTAAAATCTCTCTGTACCCTTTCCTATAACATGGTGCCTTCTTCTTCTTCTGTTGTGTGTCTTTTAGACCTGCAGCTCCGTTGAGGCGAGCCAGGCCAACGTGTCATCGTCCAGGTCAATCAGACCTCGTTTACCATTCGGTGGCCGGTGTTTGGGGCAACTGGTGACTATGTGTTCCACTGTCTGTGTTGGGTCCCCACACTCGCAGGAGGTGCTGTCCACGAGGCCCCACCTCTTCATCGCTAACATGGTGCCCAGAACTGAACACAATACTCTAAATATTTGGTCTTTGGTCATCTTCAATTTGAATCACTGAAATGGTAACTGTTACTTACATTAAGTTTTCTTTTCTCAGTGCTGTTAAGGCAAGCTTGCGCTGATAATACGGCAAGATGTAATGAATAGCTCTGGCCTCACCACAAGAGACCCAGGTTTGATCCTGACCTCAGATGCTATCTGTGTGTAGTTTGCACATTCACCCTGTGGTTTTCCACCGAGTGTTCCAGTTTTCTCCCACATCCCTAAGACGTGCAGGTTTGTAGGTTAATTGGCCCTCTGTAAAGAGCCTTCAGTGTGTAGGGAGTGGATGAGAAAGTCGGATAACATGGAACTAGCTGTATCTCTACAACTAATGTCCACCAATTTACTTTTGTTAATTACTTCCAGCATGTTTATTGCTGCGATTTCTTGGTGAAAGTGACTTCTTTGGAACTGCTGGGGCTTTTGAAGCTATTATGAGGGGAACACAATATGCGTGGTGTATAGGAAAGCTGTTCCTGGAGTCAACTTCTGTACATCGGTGAGACCAAGCGCAGGCTCGACGATTGTTTCGCTGAACACCTCCGCTCAGTCCGCCTTAACCTACCTGATCTCCCGGTTACTCAACACTTTAACTCCCCCTCCCATTCCCAATCTGAACTTTCTGGCCTGGGCCTCCTCCATTGTCAGAATGAGGCCCAGCACAAATTGGAGGAACAGCACCTCATATTTCGCTTGGGCAGCTTACACCCAACATTGACTCCTCTAACTTCAAATAGCCCTTGCTTTCCCTCTCTCTCCATCTCCTTCCCCTTCCCAGTTCTTCCACCCGTCTTACTGTCTCCGACTACATACTATCTCTGTCTCACTCGCTCCCCTGACATCAGTCTGAAGAAGGGTCTCGACCCGAAATGTCGCCCATTCCTTCTCTCCAGAGATACTGCCTGCCTGCTGAGTTACTCCAGCATTTTGTGTCTACAATATGCAGGGTAATAATTCAGTTACTTACAGAGCAGAGTAATCCCTTTGACAACACAATGGAGTGGGAGAATGCCAAGAGTGCTGTGATCCATAGTGAAATGCTTGTTACCATTTTGGTACAGCGTATTTTGTACATGCCATTTGATATAACGAAAGATAACATGGCATATTGAAGACTTGTAACCCAAAGAGCCAAAGGCATTTCAGTGAGAATTTGTAGTGAGCTTTCATACATCAAGGAATTAGTATATATTTAAAAATATTTTGTATAATTTATTTTTGAATGCTTCTAAATGTCAGGGAAATCAAAATCTTTCCATGTCCTTGACAACAAGAAAAGCTGGAGCGCTGTCTTGCTAGTTATCAGATATTATGGCGGCACAGTGGTAGAGCTGCTGTCTTATAACGTCAAAGACCTGGGTTCAATACTGACTACAGGTGCCGTCTGTAGAAGTTTGTATGTTCTCCCCGTGACTGTGGGTTTTCTCCGGGTGTTCTGGTTTCCTCCCACATTCCAAAGACATACAGGTTTCTAGATTAATTGGCTTCGGTAAAAATTGTAAATTGTCCCTAGTGTGTAGGATAGTGCTAGTGTAAGGAGTTAAATGCTGGTCGGCGCTAACTCAGTGGACTGAAGGACCTGTTTCCGCACTGTATCTCAAGTCTAAATCAGAGTTTTATTTTATCTGATTTGTGAGTAGGGTTGTTAAGACCTGCCCACGATGCATGCTGACACTCTGGGTCCTGTCTTTTCAGATACATAGCTTGTTTCCCTACAAGTAGGGACAGGGATTCATAGCTCAGAGAGAACACTAGTAGCCTACAAGTTTCAGTTCTGTATCTTTAGTTGCCGATGTAAAATTGATAGTCTTTTCACTGACTGGATAGAAGGCAACAAAAAAACATTTCACCGTACCTCGGTACAAATGATAATAAATTAAATTAAAGTAAATACGGCTTTGGGAAGATTACAGGACTATCCCGACTAACACAACATAATACTAGCCCAACTAACACAACATATACTAGCCCAACCAACACAACATAATACTAGCCCAACTAACACAACATAATACTAGCCCAACTAACACAACATAATACTAGCCAAACTAACACAACATAATACTAGCCCAACTAACACAACATAATACTAGCCCAACTAACACAACATAATACTAGCCCAACTAACACAACATAATACTAGCCCAACTAACACAACCAAATACTAAGTAAATAATGTGAAGAAAACTCAATAACATATTCATTTAATAAAGGTACAACAGGGAAACTGGCCCTTCGCCTACCGAGTCCACACCGACCATTGATCACCCGTTCACATTTGCCATCCCACTTTTGCATTCACTCTACCAGCTGCACTCAAAGGGATTTGAGAAAACAAAATCACTGGACCATCTCCTGAAATTATTTGAAGGCACGGGTTATTCATTGGGAATGATCAGCCATGATCACAATGAATGGCGGTGCTGGCTCGAAGGGCCGAATGGCCTCCTCCTGCACCTATTTTCTATATTTCTATGTTTCTATTAAAGGATTAGAATGGTTAAAAGTGAATGTGAAAAATCCTCCACTTTAACTTTGTTTCCCTTTGCAGAGTCACTACTGTTTTCTAGCATATTCTGTTTTAATTGCAAAAAATTATCCTACGTCCCCCAGAATCACCTGAAGGACATCCGAACGGCAGTGATATCCAGGAGAGGATCATACCGTTTATGTGACGGCCATTTTAAATATGCGTTTGGAAGTAGCATCAATCACCAGCCATATTTAAAGAACAGCATTATTGCTTACAACAACATTATTGACTGGTAAGGAATATATCAAATGTATATTGATGTTAATTTGTTGAAGAAAATATTATGGAAACAAAAAAGAAACTTAACATGTATTTGTGAGAGAAATCCATAATTAATTTGTTGAAGAAAATATAGATAGGAAAGTGAAAAGTTAACATGTATTTGTGAGAGAAAGCCATAAAAGTTCACAAATAATGGTTTGTCATTGCTCTTAATCTCTGCAGTTATTTTAATCTTGTCATGTAATAATTGTTTTTCCCTCAGTTCATCTAAATTCTTGCTGACTCCTCCAGCCAGCTGTGTTGTAGTATAAGGCATAGGTTTGGAATGTATATCTTTCATTCAGTCACTTTGTGTTTTGCTCCCAGCTTCAGAACCAATTAGACTTTGCGGTGACCTTTTTAAATTCAGGGGTTGAAATCGACCTCTGGATTACTTGAGTTCCACGTTCAGGAAGCCAGTGATTCATCGGAGGAGTTGAAAGGCTACTGACAAACATTTTGGGGTTTCTGGCGAATGACATTTCTATTGAATGACAATAAAGTTCCCAAGATTCCAAGATTCCAAGATTATACACTTTGCTACATATGGTGTTGCTTCACTGTACTTACTTTTCCATCTTCACCTCTGGTCTCATGGAATGACAGAGCTGTCTTTTGAGGAAAGATTTAGTGAATTGGACTTATTTTTGCAGCAGTTTAAATGAGTGAGAGGTTTAATTTAGTTTAAAGATACAGTGTGGAAGCAGACCCTTCAGCTCATGGTCAGCACAGACCAATAATCACCTGTTCACCAATCCTAAGTTAACCCAATTTCCCATCCTACACATGGTAATATTGGGCATTTTGGGTGCCTGACAAAATCAAGGATTTCTGCTTTTGTAAAGCCTGCTTGACATCTTATGCAAAAGCTGCAAAAACCACGAGGATCATGGGTCCAGAGTGTCTGTGGCCAAGCCAAACAGCTTATTGCATTTGCATTTCACTTCCACTACCATTGCAGTTTCAAGGACAGGGCAGGCCAAGCCAAACAGCTGATTGCATTTTCATTTAACTTCCATTGCCATTGCAGTTTCAAGGACAGGCAGGCCAAGCCAAACAGCTGATTGCATTTTCATTTCACTTCCACTGCCATTGCAGTTTCATGAACAGGGCAGGCCAAGCCAAACAGCTGATTGCATTTTCATTTCACTTCCACTGCCATTGCAGTTTTAAGGACAGGGCACGGCAAGCCAAACAGCTGATTACATTTTCATTTCACTTCCAGTGCCATTGCAGTTTCAAGCACAGGGCAGGCCAAACAACTCATTTCATTTTCATTAAGGGCTAACAAATCATTTATTGCAAGTACATTGCAGACTCACAGTTCACTTGATTCACAGCTTAGAATGGTAGTCGTGGCATCTCCCTCACAATCTTGCTGAGTGAGGCATGTCCACGCATCCGGGGTTTTATCGTTCCTCCCCCAGAAGGGGCGTTACCTTCATCGCAGCGATTGACAGGCGAGAGCATCTCAAGGTTTTTTAAACACTCATAACTTTTATTTTTCATCGATGGGAAAAATCCCTGGGGCCTGATCAGCAGAGGAGGACTATGCGTATGATGGCAAAAATTCATAGCAATATATGGTAGCGTTTTTTTCCTAAAATCAATATACAGCGCAGATAGATGGAAGTGGTCAAGATGAGACTTTTAATTATATAGATAATGGTCTTGCTATCGTGTTTGGCATGGACATTGTGGGCCGAATGGTCTGTTCTTGTCCTGCACTGTTTGGCATGTTCTATATTATAAATCTAAAAGCTCCCTTAAGCTGGAAGTGTGTAAATGTACAATCTGATATCTATCGCAATAGCAGGAAATCACTGTCACCTTTTGAATCAAAATATTCTAGCCACCTTTACTCAGTGTGGAAATGTCAAAGACCACAGGACTTAGCTTTAAGGAGAGAAGGGCATAATTTAAAGATGTTCAGAGCTAGCTTTTTTTAGACACAAGTTTGTGGGTGCCTGGAAAGCACTGCCAGAACTGGTGGTGAAGGCAGATAAGTGGCATTTTAGATGCCTTTAAATGGGCAGCACGGTGGCACAGCGGTAGAGTTGCTGCCTTATAGTGCAAGAATCCAGGGTTCGATCCTGACTACGGGTGCTGTCTGTGCGGAGTTTGTACGTTCTCCCCATGACCTCTGTAATCCATTTTCTCCAGCAACTCTACTGCTGTGCCACTGTGTCACGACTTGTGTTGAAGTTGATACTACAGCAGCTAAATGGCCAGAACACCAAATTAATAACACGATCATTAATAATAATAACATTAATAACCTGAAGTAAAAACGGTTATGGGCACATTGGAAAAAACCCGATATAACACAGTTAATTAGTTTTATTTTATTTTAACTTTGAAAACTTTTGGCATGGGCATAGTAATGGGTTTGCACAAGATTAATGGCAAAATTGCCTCTCATTTAAACCACCATTAGCTGTCTTTGGTTCCAAGTCTGTCTTTAAACTTCACGTGCCAACATTTCCAGTTTATCTTAACATCACTAGAATGCTGTTCCTACTTTCAACTGAGAGTGGAGCTATTTTCAAGGTACACCTAGACTTGCTGGACGTTCATTTAGAATCTGGGCTTTTCCAGAACAAACCAATGCAACATTTCAGGTCTCGACCCAAAACGTGACCTCCATGTTCTCCAGAGGTGGTAACTGACCTGCTGAGTTACTCCAGCACTTTGTGTCTTTTTTTTTGTAAACCAGCATTTGTAGTTCCTTGCTTCTAAATTAATCTATACTCCAACGTACATTTTAAAGGCGGAGATTGACAGATTCTTGATCAGTACTGGTGTTATGGGGAGATGGGGGGAGAATGGGATTGAGAGGGAGAGATAGATCAGCCATGATCGAATGGTGGAGTAGACTTGATGGGCCTCATGGCCTAATTCTGCTCCTATAATTGATGAACAGGCCTGAAGAAGTCTCGAACCTAAATGCTGCCTATTTGTCTTCAGAGATGTTGCCTGACCTGCTGAATTACTTCAGCGCGCTTTTATTTCAACATGGGCTTGTACTTCCTTCAGTCTTGAAAGCACAATATTATTAGTCCTCCTCTAGACTGAACCGTTGCTGCCTGCCTTTCCTCTTGGTGGTAAATGTCTATGTAAACAAACCGTAAAAAATGCAAACTGCAAATAAGTCAATGTTCTCCAGTGATGCTGTCTGGCCCGTTGAGTTACTCCAGCATTCTGTTGTTCTTTTGCTGCAAAATCAAAGGTTAGGTTGATGTGGAATCTGCCTTCCCAAGTGAGTCAGATTATCAGGATCTCTTATCTCGAGCACTTCAATACGCACATGTTCTCTCTCAAAGTTAGGTGCCAAATGACATGTATAACTCATCCAGTTGGCAATAAAATCTCCTCCACAGGTTTCTGCTAACATTGGTGTGTGTTTCTGTGTGTGTCTGTATGTGGCTGTGTGTGTCTCTGTGTGTTTGTGTGTCTGTGTGCGTGTGTCTGTGTGTGTGTGTGTGTCTGTGTCTGTCTATGTGTGTGTGTGTGTGTGTGCGTGTCTGTATGTGTGTCTGTGTGTGTCTATGTGCGTCTGTGTTTGTGTGTGTGTCTGTGTGTGTGTTTCTGTGTGTATGTGTCTCTGTCTGTGTGTGTGTATGTGTGTGTGTGTGTGTCTCTGTGTGTATGTGTGTCTGTCTTTGTGTGTGTGTGTGTATGTGTGTCTGTCTATCTGTGTGTGTGTGTGTGTGTGTCTGTGTGTGCGTCTCTGTGTGTGTCTGTGTGTTTCTGGTTTTCCCTTGACCACAGTAGTGCCACGACTTCTGTGCAGGGATTTAACATTCCGAGACTAGTTATAGATTCGAACGATACCACTTAATGGTTTAACTCAGTGATACAGGATGGAAATGGGCCCTTCAGCCCACAGCCAATACTGACCATAGATCACCCGTTCACACTATAGTTCTATGCTGTCCCACTTTCCCATTCACTCCCTGGGGCTATCTCTAGAGGCTAATTAACCTACAAACCCATACGCCTTTGGGATTTGGAAGGATGCCAGAGGAAGCCAGATTGTGTTAGTTTTAGTTTTAGTCTTCGGTCCACTGAGTCCACACCGACCATTGTTCACCCGTTCAGTAGGTTCACGTTGTCACACTTTTTGCATCCTACACACTAGAGGCCAATTAACTGACAAAACCCCACGTCTTTAGAATGCAGAAGGAAACTGGAGCACCTGGACTAAACTTGCGTGGTCACGGAGAGAACGTGCAAACTCCACACAAACAGCGCCAGAGGCCAGGATCAAACCCCGATCTCTGGCTTTGGGAGATAGCTACTTTACCAGCTGCACCACTGTGCCACCCTAAAAGTTTTGATCAAAGTTCCAAGATGCAATTATTGCTAATTTAACAAGTTTTCAATATGCAACACGGTTGATTGCAATTGTGATCCTGCCCTCTTTTCAGTTATGGTATCTTTGTTTGTGTATGAGCTACCAGGCTCTAGATTTGTAATGCATCCCACACTAGATTGAAGACCCCCAACTTTAGCAGCATCGAAACGTACATTCCTTAACGGTGTATTTTTGATGTAAGTGTGACATTAGGTAGACACAAAATGCTGGAGTAACTCAGCGGGACAGGCAGCATCTCTGGAGAGAAGGAATGGGTGACGTTTCGGGTCGGGACCCTTCCCCAGATGCTGAAGACATTGGGTAGCGGTGTGTTTTGGTGGGAAGCTCAGTATTGTTCCCATTGCTCTTGTGTTGTTCATCCATCTTACTAACAGTAAAATGGCCATGTTGTTCTCTGGCCCATATTAAGGTGTCAATGTGAGGTTATATAATATGTATGCACATTTGCTACATCATAGAGTTGTACAGTATGGGAACAGATCCTTCAGCCCAACTTGCCCACTCCAACCAACATGCCTCGTCTACATTGGTCCCACCTGCCTGCGTTTGGCCCGTATCCCTCTAAAGCTGTCCTATCCAAGTACCTTTCTAACTGTTTCTTAAACGTTGGGATAGTCCCCGCCTCAACCAACCTCATTGTGTGAAAAAAGCAAGTAGCCTGAAGAAGGGTCTCGACCCAAAATGTCACCTATTCCTTTTTCTCCAGAGATGCTGCCTGACCCGTTGAGTTACTCCAGCTTTTCGTGTCTAACTTCGGTGTAAACCAGCATCTGCAGTTCCTTCCGACACAAGTCGCCCACCTCCACTCACCAACTTCCAATAGTTATGAAGATCCCTCTACAACTCATTGTCAAGTTTGGCAGATGTTGAGGGTAGAAATGCAGGTGAGAGCCCCTTGGGAAAACCAAGCGTGCAGATGCTGCAAAACACGAAACAAAATGCTGGAAACTCTCTCAGCAGGTCAGGCAGCATCTGTGGAAGGAGAAACATTAACATTTCAGGTACGGGACCCTTCATTTGTTTTTGACCATTCAAAGCATTAATTATTTTTTTTTGTTTGGAACTGTAAACATGCTGGCAAAACAAACTTCTTATCTACAATTCGGAATTTGTGCAAACTGAATGAGATATGCCAGTTATTTGTCTGGCATTGCCCTGAAGTTTGCATAGACCAGGGAAGAACAGCTCTTGGGTTGGGCTTTGAAAGTTACACTGTAATTTATTGAAGGAGAACTCTTGCTGATGCTCACAAGTTTGTACACTATGTACAAAGAGTCTTAAGATGGGTCTCGACCCGAAACGTCACCCATTCCTTCTATCCAGAGACGAGTTGCAAATACATCGACAGCTGCAAATACATCGCTGGTAGAGGAGCTCAACCACTTTTTTGCCCGTTTCGAGAGTGGTCCGAATGAAAGAACCTCTCTCCAACTGGACCCTGCTGACCAGCCACTCACCCTCCAGTTAGAGGAGGTAAAGCGGGCCCTGAGAACTGTTAATGCTAGTAAGGCTGCTGGCCCGGATGAGATCCCAGGCAGGGTGCTCCGGGACTGTGCTCACCAGCTCGCTGGGGTATTCATAGACATTTTTAACCTTTCCCTAGCACACTCCTCCGTGCCAACGTGCCTGAAAACCACCACTATCATCCCGGTGCCCAAGCAGACAAACATCAACTCCCTCAATGACTACAGGCCCGTTGCTCTTACATCTGTAGTCTCCAAGTGCTTTGAAAGGCTGGTTCTAGGTCACCTTAAATTATCTCTCCCCCCCCTCACTCGACCCACACCAGTGTGCATATAGGGCTAATAGATCTACAGAGGATGCCATAAACACTGTCCTCCATGCTGCACTACAACACCTAGAGGAGAAGGGGTCATATGTCAGGATGCTTTTTGATGATTACAGCTCAACTTTTAATACAATCATACCCAGCAAGCTGATCACAAAAATGCTAGACCTTGGCCTCAGCAGTCAACTGTGTCGGTGGATATTGGACTTTCTCAGTGAACGCCCACAGACGGTGAGACTTGGACCCTACACCTCGACATCCCTGACCCTCAGCACAGGAGCACCGCAGGGCTGTGTGCTCAGTCCGCTCCTCTACGCCCTATACACACATGACTGCTTGCCCCATCACCCCGCAAATAGGATCATAAAATTTGCGGACGATACAACCGTGGTGGGGCTCATCTCAAATGGGAACGAGGACGCCTATAGAGAGGAGGTGCACAGACTTTCTGAGTGGTGTGCTCACAACAATCTCTCTCTGAACACTAAAAAGACAAAGGAGATCATCACTGATTTCAGGCGACATAGAGCGGAGCTCAGGCCACTGGAGATAGGGGGCGAGGAGGTGGAGAGGGTGCCTAGTTTTAAATTTCTGGGGATCAACATCAGTGAGGAACTTAAATGGTCTGTGAACTCTGCTGTAGTTGTAAAAAAGGTGCAACAGAGACTTTACTTCCTCAGAACACTGAGGAAGGCCCAACTGTCTGCTAAACTGCTGGAGTCTTTCTACCGCTGTTCGGTAGAAAGCATACTGACTTACTGCATAACTGCCTGGTTTGGGAACTGTTCAGCAGCTGACAGAGCAGCTCTCCAGAGGGTGATAAAAACTGCCCAGGGTATCATTGGACTCCCCCTGCCCCCTCTGGAGGACATTTACCACTCCAGATGCCGCAGCAGGACCTGTAATATCGTGAAAGACATTACACATCCTTGTCACCACCTTTTCACACTGCTGCCCTCAGGAAAAAGGTACAGGTCGCTAAAGTCACGTGCTGCCAGACTCAAAAACAGCTTTTACCCATCAGCAATCTTGGAACTGAACTCTGTCTCGGGAGCGGGTTATGGGGAAGGAGGGGGGGTGGGAGACAGTGTTAATTTATGTAAATGTGAATGCATGGGTGGGTTTGGGGAGGGAGGGAGTGTAAAAAGTTTGAGAATGTGAATGTTTGAAGTTCTTTTAAATGGAGTGACACGGTAATCTCGTTGTATGTGACACATGCAATGACAATAAAGCATTCTGATTCTGAGTTACTCCAGCATCATCCACTGTCAATCTATGATTCACAAAATAATGCAGTCATATTCTCTCAGCATCACTTGGGCTAGGAATTGCTCAACTGCACAACCAGAGAGCAGTGCTGAACTACTATCTACCTTATTGGTGACCCTCGGACTATCCTTGGTTGGACTTTGCTTGCTTTACCTTGCACTAAACATTATTGCCTTATATCTGTACCTTGTAAATAGCTCGATAGTAATGATGTCTTGTCTTTCTGTTGACTGGATAGCACGTGACAAAAACCTGTTCACTGTACCTTGGTACACGTAACAATAAACTAAACTGAACTGAACTGAGAAAAATCAACAGAGAAATTTGTGGGCTGTCAAATCAAAATCGCTTTCTGCATTTCGTTATACAGCATGGCAACAGGCCCTTTGGCCCAACATGCCCACGCCAGCCAACCTGTCCCAGCTACACTCGTCCCACCTGCCGGCATTTGGTCCATAGCCCTCCTAAACTATCCTAAGCATGTACCAGTCTTAAGGTTTCTTAAATGTTGGGATAGTCCCAGCCTCAACTATCTCCTCTGGCAGCTTGTTCCTTACACCAACCACCCTCTGTGTGAAAAGGCTACCCCTCAGATTCCTGTTAAATCTTATCCCCATCACCTTAAGCCTTTGTCCGCTGGTCCTCGATTCCCCAACTCTGGGGAAGAGACTCTGTTCATTTACCCGATCTATTCCTCTCATTTATGGGGAAGCACTAGGTGCAGATACTTGTCCGACGTTAGGAAGCTTTCTAGTTGAGGCAGAGTGTGATTACTTGTGGGAACAGGGTTACCAACTTTCCCACTCCCAAATAAGGGACAAAAAGTCAAAATACGGGACAAATTCCCGAGGGCAATTCGTTGACCGACTCGGCTGTGGTTTGGTGAGCGATAAGTTGGCCCAGGTGCTGGACTGCACACAAAGCCCAGCCGGCGGGCCAGCTGAGGAGTTTTAGCCCAAATTACATTGCGCGCAAAGTCCGGCACCCTATCCAACTCATAAACTGATGATCGGCCATGAGAAGGAGGGGTGGTGGTGTCAGCGGTAAGCGAAGGTCCGAAGATCGGTCAGCTGGCCGGGCTGCAGACCGACGGGGCCACGGCCGAGGCGCTGCTGCTGCACTCCAGGGGCTGCACTACATTGGGCTGGGTGACGCGGGGCAGGACGCGGCGCTCCAAACTGACAGTCCCCTCGACCCGAGTAGTAGCAGTCAAATATGGGAAAGGGTGGTCCCTTATGGGACAAACCAATTTAGCCCAAAATCCGGGATGTCCCGGCTAATACGGGACAGTTGGCAACCCTATGTGGGAATTGGAATCATAGTTATACAGCAAGGAAACAGGCCTTTCAGCCCATCTGTTTAAAATACAAGATTAAAATTGTGTATGTCCACCCTGGTTTCATATCCCTGTTGTGCGATGTCTAGGATTTCTGAAAGTAACACACTAGGTACAACATTCGGAGATCGATGGGATAATCGCTGTGTTTTTACCCCTAAAGGTTGATGAAATTCCCTTCATTCTGTGCAAAGCACTGCCATGAATTCTCTTCTGTGTGTAAATATTCTTTAAAATATGATTCATTATGGAGCAGGAGTTTCTAAATAACTTAAGTACCAGCGTAACCAAAACAGACTAACAGGTTGTTTGTTGTGTAAGAAGGAACTACAGATGCTGTTTAAACTGAAGATAGACGACTTCCGGTGGGGGCGACATGCTGGAGTAGTTGCACTTTTCCAAGCTCCCGACCTTTTCACCTCCAACTTTTATTATAGCTCAGTCTAAGTTTTTTAACCACCCACAAACATTTAAAACATCATTGTGAGTACCTCTCTATGCTGTAAAGATGCCAAACAAAGGAAAGAAAGCGGAGCAAAAGACAGAAGACCCGACGACCAGCACCAGTATGGCCACGCTAGCAGCCATGTTAACAGAACATAAGGTATTGTTACTGACAGAATTCAACACTGCGTTTACCAAATTGGAAACGAAGCTGGACAATATCCAGACCTCTATGTTAGACCACCAACACCGTCTCTCGTCATTAGAGTCTTTTGCCGCTACCACTAGCCAAGATATACGAGCTATAACGTTAATGTTAACTACGGTGACCGAAGAGAACGCCAAGCTAAAGGCTAAGCTTATCAGCCTGGAAGGTAGGAGTCGCCGAAATAACATAAGGATAGTGGGTCTTCCCGAGAATATCGAGGGCTCCCAAACAACAGCGTTTTTCTCTCAATTTCTGCTCGAGACTCTTGGCGAACACATACTGGAATCAGCCCCGGAGCTAGACCGAGCCCACCGTACGCTAACAGCCAAGCCAAACCCTGGTGAGAAACCCAGAGCAGTTGTGATCTGCTTTCATAGATACCAGACCCGTGAATTGGTGGTACGTGAGGCTCGAAGGCAGAGGGGTAAGCTGAAATACAAAGATACCCCATTCCACATTTTCGAAGACTACTGTCCCGAGATAATTGAACAACGCTTCGCGTACCGAGACGTTATGAAGGAGCTGTATAACGTGGGTTTCAAACCCTCCCTTCACTATCCAGCCAAGCTGTTTATTATGTCCGGGGAGGGAAAGAGGCGACGACTAACATCTCCCGAGGACGTTCGGGATTTCATCTCATCTTACCGTCGACGCAGACCGGGACCCACAGATGACTGACTTCGTTCAGTACGTCTATATTCGAGTGGCACAGGGGCCCGGTTAACCTATGGTTACATGGACTAACTTTAGCTTGACTGTTCCTAATATCTAGCTATGGTTAGCGTTTAGCATTGCTGATTATGCTAGACCCCGGTTTCGAAATGTATGAGGCTGGTAAGAAATCACCAGGATTTGTGAATATTTTATATTAACTTTTTCTTATATTGTCTAGGTGTAATCATATTTGAGGGGTCCCTCACCAGCATATGCTATAAAGCTGGGCTTAAGGGACCCATTTTGTGGTTTGTGATTTGGTCTCTGCCTTCCTGTTCTTAACAGCTGGCCGCTAACGCTGTCAGCACCTGGCTAGTTTGCTTATACTAATCTTCATAACGAACTGTCTGGGGCTGATAAGAGCTCATTACAGCCAGGGCTGTGTTATACAAATCTTATCTTATACCTCTTTTGTTTAACAAAACATAATTGATGCCTTTAGCGTTGCGCTTTAATCCAACAGCCCAATTTGTAATCTGCTAACTTCACCAATGCCAACTCTCTCTTTATACTTTGTCGATTTTAAGACATACTATGCAACACCAAAGGAAGTTATTCTGGCTCCACTTACATGCTAGCCGGTTTACTTAGTATCACCATTTTGTTAATATGCTTTGTCTTATTGTGACTATCATCATTGCTATTATTACTATTAGTGTTAGCAATGGCACTGGCAGTGCAACCATTATGATTATTATTTTAACTTTGCATTTATCAATGTATGTTTATCTTACTTTATTCCTATTCTCTATTTTTCAAATTATTATCATCATCATCATTATTACTATTACTATACTTATTTTATCTCATGTTACCTTATCGACACTGAGTGACTCCGTCGCTTTGGGAAGCTGTGATATAGGGAGTTAAGATCGGATATCTCCATGCGGAAGCGAGGACAACGCACCTTGGTGCAATGGGCACTTAAGGTCCAGTTGAGACATGGGGGATCTCAGGTCTGGAGACTCAGGTTTGAAAGATGGTTAAATGATATGTGTTCCACTTGTTTGCCGTGTGTGTATGTTTTTGTTCTTGTTTTTCTGTTTTTTTGTTTTTGTTTTATCTTACTTCACATATATATATATATGTATATATATATATATATATATATATATCCCCCCCCCCTCCCCCTCCACATCCCCATTCTCGGCAGCTGGCTTCGATGCGCTCTTCCGTCTCGTTTTGCAGAACTACAGCGCATTACCCATATAGCTAAAAATGGCCAACACAAACGATACTCTTAGATTTGTCTCGTGGAACGTGAGAGGGATGGGAAGTCCCACCAAAACTGATAGGATCTTGGCCCATTTGCAACAGCTCAAAGGCGATATATTCTTTATCCAAGAGACCCACCTTCGCAACAGAGAGGTAACACGGCTTAAGAGAGGCTGGATTAGTCAACTATTTCACTCGAAATTTAACAATAGGGCTAGGGGCACCGCTATCCTGATTCGCAAGAACATTAAGTTCGAACCACAGAAAACTGTGGAAGACCCTGCTGGTCGCTTTGTCATGGTGTCGGGTAAATTGCAAGACACACCTGTCATATTGGCAAGCATTTATGGACCCAACTGGGATGACAGCTCATTTATAACTAAATTGTTTACATCTCTCCCAAATATTGAAAATTACCATGTCATTGTGGGTGGAGATTTTAATCTGGTCCAAGATCCTATACTGGATAGATCTTCGAATAAAGCCTCTACTTTAACTAAATCCGGTAAGACTCTGCGTGTTCTCGCCAAACAACTGGGGCTCACAGATCCATGGAGATTTATATTCCCCACGACTAAATTATTCTCATTTTTCTCCCACGTACATCGTACGTTTACCCGTATAGACTTCTTTCTCTTAGATAATAGATTGCTTTCCAAAATCAAATCCAGTGAGTACCATAGCATCGTAATATCAGATCATGCTGCGACCTCCCTTGATCTTCATTTTCGTAAACGAACTAACCCCTTTAAGTGGAGGTTCAATTCCTCATTATTAGCAGAGGCTAACTACATGCAATTCTTGCACTCCCAAATCACCCTATATTTTGAGCTGAATGACATAGAAAGAGGTATACTTTGGGAAGCTTCAAAAGCCTATATTAGGGGCCAACTCATTTCCTTTATCTCCAACCTGAAAAGAACCGAGACGTCCCAAACGGCAGATCTGTTACAAAAAATAAAGGACATTGATGACAAATATGCATCTGACCCAAACCCTAATCTCTATAGAGAACGCCTTAGGCTACAAACAGACTTTGACCTCATATCCATTAATAAAGCCAAACTACGACTGCTTAAATCTAGGCAACACTTTTTTGAATCTGGGGATAAAGCTGGAAAGCTTTTGGCCCATCAGGCCAGAACAGAGGCGACTTGACGGCTAATTCCAGCCATTAGATCCAGCTCAGGGGAGACTCATACTGATCCTCTCAGAATTAATGAAGCATTTGCTAAATTCTATACTGAACTATACACTTCCGACTTTCCCCCCACTGCAGGTGACATGTTCAGTAATATGACGCTTCCTCGAATTGACGAAGAAGCCATGAGAGACTTGGGTGGTCCCATAACTGTAGCTGAGGTCCAAGCAGCCATCACATCGCTGCAAAGCGGAAAGTCACCCGGCCCTGACGGCTTCTCTGTAGAATATTACAAAGCTTTCTCTGACCTCCTTGCCCCAGTCCTGAGAGATATGTACAATGAGGCGTTTTTACATCGTCGCCTACCGCCCACCTTGTCGTGGGCTACCATCTCCCTAATTCTTAAAAAGGAGAAAGATCCCCTGCTTTGTGGTAGCTATAGACCAATCTCACTCCTGAATGTGGACCTCAAAATCCTTTCTAAAGTCCTTGCGCTTCGTCTTCAGCAAGTGATGCCCTCTATTATCTCGTTGGATCAAACAGGGTTTATACCTGGCCGACAGTCTTCCCATAATACTAGGCGTCTCCTTAACATCATTCACTCTTCGAGTAATGAGACCCCGGAGATGGTGGTCTCCCTCGATGCCGAAAAGGCCTTCGACAGGGTTGAGTGGAGGTACCTTTATGAAGCGATGGATAGGTTTGGCCTCGGCAACAGTTTTATTCTCTGGGTGAGCCTATTATATTCGTCCCCGGTGGCCTCAGTACAAACAAACGACATACTGTCGCCCCACTTCACACTTCAGAGAGGTACCAGACAGGGTTGCCCGTTATCTCCACTCTTGTTTGATGTCGCGATAGAACCCCTGGCGGTCTGGTTACGCGCAGAGAAGGGCTTTAAAGGTATTACACGGTATGACACAACTCATAAATTCTCATTGTATGCGGATGACCTGCTCCTGTACATCTCGAACCCAGTCAGTTCTCTCCCTGTGATTATGAATATTTTAGAACGGTTTGGTACATATTCTGGTTATAAACGTAACTACCAAAAGAGTGAGCTACTACCGATTAACTTACCGGCTAAGCAGCTCCCTCGCTCTTTAACCTCATTCAAAAGGGCAGAGGATGGGTTTCGCTATCTCGGCGTTTTTATCACAATACCCTTATCTGATATGTTCCGCACAAACTTTTTGCCTCTGGTTGAGAAAGCCGAAAAGGATTTTGATCGCTGGTCAGTCTTACCTCTATCCCTCGTGGACCGGATAAATCTGGTTAAGATGGTTGTCCTACCCAAATTCCTGTATCTTTCCCAGCATATCCCCATACTTATCACCAAATCTTTTTTTGACAAATTAGAAAGGACAATATCTAAATTCTTATGGGGTAGCAAACCGGTCAGAATCCGAAAGGCGATACTGCAGTCTCCTAAGAGTGATGGCGGTTTGGCCCTCCCTGATTTTAGGCGATACTACTGGGCAGCTAACTTGCAAAAACTCCTGTATTGGATGAATGATGACTGCGAGCACCCACCGATCTGGGTATACATGGAAAAGGCGAGTTCACGTCTCCCATTGCGGTCTGTCCTATGCTCCCAACTCCCTCTTTCTATAACATCTGTGGGTGCAGGCCCAATTGTGTCCCTTTCGCTCAAGATATGGAGTCAATTTAGGAAAAACCTCGGTTTACAGGGTCCTTCCATCTTGACCCCACTGCTTAAAAATCACATTTTTAAACCTTCAAGTATAGACCACGCATTTAAAACCTGGCATAGTAATGGCATCAGTAGTATTAAAAACCTATATAAGGATGGTATCTTCTCATCTTTCGCGGAGCTCTCGTCTAACTACAACCTCCCAGCCTCCCACCTTTTTCGGTTTTTCCAGATTAGGGATTTTGTGAAGAAGACATTTCCCTACTTCCCAAATCGCCCTCCTGAAACCCTGACTGATATCATCTTAGCTTTAGACCCCAATCGGAAGAAATGCATCTCTATTTTGTATAATTTGCTAGGGTCGGTTTTATTGAAACCTCATACCTCATTAAAAGCTGCGTGGGAGGGAGAGCTGAATACGCAATTAACAGACCAGCAATGGGACTCTGCCTTGGATTTGATCCACTCTTCTTCTATATGTGCTCGTCATGGCCTAATCCAATGCAAAGTCCTTTACAAAGTCCACTATACAAATGCAAGATTAGCTAGAATGTACCCAGCTGTCAATGACACCTGTAACAGATGTAGTCAATCTCCTGCCAACCATAGCCACATGTTTTGGTCTTGCCCTAAGCTAGCAGCCTTTTGGAGGAGTGCTTTTGAATTGATAAGCAGAGCTTATGACCAGACTATTCTTCCAAATCCAATGTCAGCCATTTTCGGTACCCCTCCCAATACCAACCTCTCTGTTGCGGTGAAACAGGTCCTAGCTTTTACAACCTTGTTAGCCCGGAGACTGATCTTGCTTAGTTGGAGGCTCACCTGTCCCCCGACACACGCCCGTTGGATTAAGGAGGTGCTTTACAATCTGAAACTTGAAAAACTTAGGTTCTCTCTCAAAGGCTCTACCAAGACATTTCTAGATACATGGAACCCTTTCTTTGAATTGGTTAACTCTCTTACCTTGTCCCCGGACTCGGAAGAGGACTGAGTGTTCTCCATCATCGTTTTGTTCTACAGCAGCTGCCTTCCCCTTAACCCCCCCCTCCCTACAATGGTTAAATTTTTATTTATTTTTTATTAATTTTTTTTTTTTTTAATTTATTTTTATTTTTATTTATTTATTTTTTTCTTCTTTTTAATATAGCACATTTTGTTTCGTCTGTTCTACCATTTGTGTGTGGATGTGTACGTATGTGAGTGTTGTTTGTCCTCGTTTGGCTCCGACCTGACTTGGGTGGATTGAAGGTGGGTATGGGTAAGGGTTTTGAGGATCGCTTACATACTGTTGTACAATTATGCCTTGATTATTACTGTCTATTATTATTGTATGTATGTAAATTGCCGTGAAATTCAAATAAAAAAATTAAATATAAACTGAAGATAGACACAAAAAGCTGGAGTAACTCAGTGGGAGAGGAAGCATCTCTGGAGAGAAGGAATGGGTGACGTTTCGGGTTGAGACCTTTCTTCAGACTGGTTAGGGATAAGGGAAACAAGAGATATAGACGGTGATGTAAAAGTTGTTTAAAAGTACAATGAATGAAAGATATGTAAAAAAGTGACGATGATAAAGGAAACAGGCCATTGTAAGCTGTTTGTTGGGTGAAAACGAGAAGCTGGTGCGACTTTGGTGGGGGAGGGATACCTGATGTGGGAGAAATCAAGATTCGTACCACTGGGCTGTAAGCTGTCAAGCAAAATATGAAATGCTGTTCCTCCAATTTGTGTTTAGCTTCACTCACTCTGACAATGGAGGAGACTGAAGACAGAAAGGTTTGTGTGGGAATGGGAAGGAGAATTAAAGTGTCCTGCAACCGGGAGATCAGGTTGGTTCAGGTTGGAGAAGGCAATTCTGGATTTAGTGTTATGTAATGAACCAGATTTGATAAAGGAACTTGAGGTGAAGGAGCCATTAGGAGGTAGTGACCATAATATTGTCAAGTTTAATCTACAATTGGAGAGGGAGACGGGTAAATTGGAGGTGTCAATGTTACACTTGAGTAAAGGGCACTATGGAGCCATGAGGGAGGGAGCTGGCCAAAGTTGACTGGAAAGATACCATAGCAGGGATGAGAGTGGAACAACAATGGCAGGTATTTCTAGGAATAATACAGAAGGTACAGGATCAGTTCATTCCAAAGAGGAAGAAAGATTCCAAGGGGAGTAAGAGGCGACCGTGGCTGACAAGGGACGTCAGGGACAGTATAAAAATAAAAGAGAAGAAGTACAACGTAGCAAAGAAAAGCGGGAAGCAAGAGGATTGGGTAATGTTTAGAAGAAGATAACTAAAAAGACAATACGTGGAGAAAAGATGAGGTACGAAGGTAAGCTAGCGAAGAATATGAAGGAGGATAGTAAAAACTTCTTTAGGTTTGTGAAGAGGAAAAATGTAGTTAAGACCAAAGTTGGACCCTTGAAGACTGAAAAGGGTGAATTTATTATGGGGAACAAGGAAATGGCTGATGGGTTGAACAGGTACTTTGGATCCGTCTTCACTAAGGAGGACACAAACAATCTTCCTAATGTACTAGTGGCCAAAGGTTCTGGGGTGACGGAGGAACTGAAGGAAATTCACATTAGGCAGGAAATGGTGTTGGGTAGACTGATGGGTCTGAAGGCTGATAAATCCCCAGGGCCTGCTGGTCTGCATCCCAGGGTACTTAAGGAAATGGGTCTAGAAATCATGGACGCATTGGTGATCATTTTCCAATGTTCTAAAGATTCAGGATCAGTTCCTCTGGATTGGAGGGTAGCTAATGTTATTCCACTTTTTAAGGCGGGAGAGAGAAAACAGGGAATTATAGACCAGTTAGCCTGGTGGTGGGAAAGATGCTGGTCAATTATGAAAGATGAAATAGCGGCACATTTGGATAGCAGTAACAGGATCGGTCCGAGTCAGCTTGGATTTACGAAGGGGAAATCATGCTTCACTAATCTTCTGGAATTTTTTGAGGATGTATCTTGGAAAATGGACAATGGACAGCCAGAGGATGTAGTGTACCTGGAATTTCAGAAAGCATTTGATATGGTCCCACATAGGAGATTAGTGGGCAAAATTAGGGCACATGGTATTGGGGGTAGATGTGCTGACATGGATAGAAAATTGATTGGCAGACAGGAAACAAAGTGTAGGGATTAACGGTGACTAGTGGGGTACCGCAAGGCTTGGTGCTGGGACCACAGCTATTTCCAATATACATCAATGATTTGGATGAAGGAATTCAAAGTAACATTAGCAAATTTGCAGATGACACAAAGCTGGGTGGCAGTGTGAACTGTGAGGATGATGCTATGAGAATGCAAGGTGACTTGGTATCAAAAACAGGAAGGCAGATTACTATCTAAATGGTGTCAAGTTTGGAAAAGGGAAGTACAAAGGGATCTGGGGGTCCTTGTTCATCAGTCTGTGAAAGTAAGCATGCAAGTACAGCAGGCAGTGAAGAAAGCGAATGGCATGTTGGCGTTCATAACAAGAGGAGTTGAGTATAGGAGCAAAGAGGTCCTTCTGCAGTTGTACAGGGCCCTAGTCAGACAACATCTGGAGTATTGTGTACAGTTTTGGTCCCCTAATTTGAGGATGGACATTCTTGCTATCGAGGGAGTGCAGCGTAGGTTTACAAGGTTAATTCCCGGGATGGTGGGACTGTCATGTGCTGAGAGAATGGAGCAGCTGGGCTTGTACACTCTGGAGTTTAGAAGAATGAGAGGGGATCTTATTGAAACATATAAGATTGTTAAGGGTTTCGACACGCTAGAGGCAGGAAAAATGTTCCCAATGATGGGGGAGTCCAGAACCAGGGGCCACAATCAAAGAATAAATGGGAGGCCATTTAAAACTGAGATGAGAAACAACTTTTTCCCCCAGAGAGTTGTGAATTTGTGGAATTCTCTGCCACTGAAGGCAGTAGAGGCCAAGTCACTGGATGCATTTAAAAGAGAGTTAGATAGAGCTCTTGGGGCTAGCGGAATCAAAGGATATGGGGAGAAGGCAGGCATGGGTTACTGATTGTGGATGATCAGCCATCACAATGAAAGGCGGTGCTGGCTCGAAGGGCCGAATGGCCTCCTGCACCTATTTTCTACCCTCCCACCCTCTCTCTCCGCACTCCCTCTCTTTCCTCACACACCCCCTCTCTCCAGACGCTCCTAACATTTCTCTCCAAACTACATCTCTCTCCCCACACTACTCCCAATCTCTCTTCCCACACTTCTCCCATTCTCTCTCCCCACACCCCCCTCCCCCTCACTCCTCCCCCTCTCTATCCCCACACACCTGTCACATCTTCGCCTAAGATGTGGAATAATAATACTGACACAATATTTACAGGTCACATTCCATTGTCTCTGTTTATTATCTCCCCAGGCCATGGCCTCCTGCCCACACCCTGCTTACACAGCGCACACCCGATCTGTCCTTCACGTCAGCTGATACAAAGGGCAAGATATTTGCATATCATTATCATAACTCATCATCATGACAACTCCCACTCTCTCTCCCCACACCCCCCACCTCCCCTGTTGTTTAACAGAGACAGAATTGGTCTCACTGACCCGACTGCTGCTACAATATTCCCCCGATGGGCCGTCACCCCAATAGTATGCAGAAGGCAGTGTTTGTGGGAGGGGGAGAGCCACGGAGAGTCCTGCACTACCCGCTGCCTCTTCTGATGGCCATCCATGTGGCTGAACCTCTGCTGGGAATGGGGACTGAGCCGATGGGATAGGGAGGAGGGAAGAGTGTGGGTCAGAAGGAAGGGTGGAAGGAGTGGGAGGGGCAGAGGTCGGGACTGAGGGATGGGAGTGGGAGGGAGGGAGTGGCAGGGGGAGGGGGGAGAGCCAGGGTGGGAAAGGAGGGGTAGGGTCAGAGGGAGAGGAGTTGGGGAGGGAGTTCGGGGGACAGGGTGGGCGAGAGGGAGGAAGGCGGAGAAGGTGGGATGAGGGTAAATGGAGAGCAAGGGGGATGGAGGCAGGGGGAGAGGAAGAGGAGAGGAAGAGGGGGAAAGGAAGGGGAGAGGAAGAGGAGGAGGGAGGGAAGAGAAGGGGGTGGGAAGGGGAGATGGGGAAGGGGAGGAGAAGGTGGGCAGGAGAAGGGAAGTGGGGAGCGTAAGGGGATGGGGGGACCAAGGGTTGGAGGGGGGAGAGGGAGGGAAGATGGAGGGGAGATGGAGAGGTGGAGGAGGGAGGTGGAGGAGGAGAGTTGGAGGGGGAGAAGTAGGAGAGAGAGTGTGAGAAGGTGCGGGAGTGGGACGGGGAGCAGGAAGAAGGAGAGGGGGGTGTGTGTGGGGAGAGGGTAGGGGGCGAGGGAGGGTGGGGTGGAGGGGGTTGTGGGGAGAGGTAGGGGAGACTCAAGCATCAAGCAACTATCCAGTCCACGGGAACTGATCCAGAGTTTATAGAACATTGGAAATTATCACCAATGCATCCACAATTTCTAGGGGCACCCCATTGAGTACTCTGGGATGCAGACCATCAGGCCCTGGGGATTTATCTGCCTTCAGCCTCAACAGTTTACCTAACATCATTTCCTGCCTGATGTGGATATTTTTCAGTTCCTCTCTCCCGCCAGGTCAGGGATCGGCAACCAACGGCGCACGGGCTGTTTCCGTCCCGTAAACCAAAATCATCTGGCCCGCAGGCGGGTTTTTTACAATTTGTTTTCGCGTCCTGGATGCTACAGCCAGTCCCGGGGCTCACAGGTGACCTGGGAACTACAGCCAGTCCCGGGGCTCACAGGCGACCTGAGTGGGACAACCAGTCCCGGGGCTCACAGGCGACCTGGGAACTGCAGCCAGTCCCGGGGCTCGCAGGTGACCTGGGCGCTACAACTAATTTATTAACTATGGCGATAGATGTGGCCCGCCATACATGGGTCCTGGCCTCTGTGGTAAATAGGTTGCTGACCCCTGCGCTAGATCCTCGGTCCCCTAGTATTTCTGGGAGATTGTTTGTGTCTTGCTTAATGAAGAACCAAAGTACTTGTTTACTGGGCTTGTGGAATGCGAGGGAGTCTGTCTCAGTAAACAGTACCATTTTGATCAGGATCAGAAATGGGGGTGTGGGGGGGGGGTGGGAATAGCAGATGGAGTTCATTCTGAGCAAGTGTGAAACGTTGCACTTTAGGAGGTCAAATATGTGCAAAATATACAATGATCCTTAACATCATTGCTGTATAAAGGTATCTTGTAATCAGTGGAAGTCCCAAAACTGTTGAAGGTGCTTTATTTACATGACCGTCGAAGGGGGGGAGCAATAGGTACAGTCGCACCCCCTTTTTTTCCACAGAGTAAAACAAATTGGTGTTTCGGGAAACTGTTTTGTAGGTTTTACACACTGGGATTTTTGAGGTGTGCCTCTACCTCGGTAGCAATGAGGTGACAACGGAATATTGAGTGTGGTTAGGGTTTGGGTTGGGGTAGGACACGGCCACAGCCCCAACCACCACCACAGCTAACAACCGGTCACAGAAAGAAGATGAAATGAATCAGGGTACATGATGTGATGATGTCACGTTTACCTATTGGACATGTGGCTGAGCTGGAAATGCACCGTTCCCTTCAGCTCATTAGCAGCAATTAAAATCATTTATTATTGCTGCCGCTGCCTCAAGTCACCATGGTTTAAATTGTCTCCCATGTCCCACCCTCTCACGTCGTTATAGCTTGTCAGGTCCACAGGACTTTCACTCCAGGTCTCAATTAACCCGTTTTTACTCCTTATGTTGTTGACATTTTGACTGATTGACCAGAGGAGCCCGTCCATGAAGAGCCACCGAGGAGGCAGAGAGCGGAGAGCCAGCTCCAGGGCACCGGAGAGCGGGCAGGAAGCTGCCCTTCACACGGCGGTCACCCCTACACCCGCCCGGCTACTCCGCCCCTGGCCCAACATACAGCCCCCGGCACCCAGGCACTGGATGCCACCAAGCTGAAGGCAGAGCTCACCGCCCTGCCAGTCCCTATCCCAACGCCAACTCTACACTTCATCAACTCAACCAGAGCCTTGGGTTAGCACACCACTCTGCTTTAGTTGAAAATCAGATCCATTCTCTAGACGCCATCGCCTCCCTGGTGTTCCCACCTGCTCCAGCCTCAAACAAAGCCTGGGTGAAGGGAAAATAGACACAAAGTGTGGAGTAACTCAGTGGGTCAGGCAACATCTCTGGAGAACATGGATAGAGTCATAGAGTGACACAGTGTGGAAACTGGCCCTCCAGCCCAACTTGCCCACACCGGCTAATAATGTCCCAGCTACACTAGTCCCACTTGCCTGCGTTTGGTCCATATCCCTCCAAACCTGTCCTATCCATGTACCTGTCTAATTGTTTCTTAAATGATGGAATAGTCCCAACCTCAACCACCTCCTCTGGCAACTCGTTCCATACAGCTACCACCCTTTGTGTGTCAAAGTTACCCCTTGGATTCCTATTAATTATTTTCCCCTTCACCTTGAACCAATGTTCTCTGGTCCTCGATTCATCAGCAAACTTGCTAATCTTGCCCTGTTCTGTGACTTTTCACAGAGTGCTGGAGTAACTCAGTGGGTCAGGCCGAGTATAGAAGTTGGGAGGTCATGTTGCAGTTCCATAAGAAGTTGGTGAGGCCGCATTTAGAATATTGTGTTCAGTTCTGGGCACCATGTTATAGGAAATGTGTCATCAAACTGGAAAGGGTACAGTGAAGATTTACGAGGATGTTGCCAGGACTAGAGGGACAGAACTATAGGGAGAGGTTGAGTAGGCTGGGACTCAATTTCATGGAGCACAGGAGGATGAGGGATGATCTAATAGAGGTGTATAAAATCATGATTTTAATAGATATGGTTGAGTCTTTTGCCCAGAGTAGGTAAATCGAGGAGCAGAGGACATAAGTTTAAGGTGAAGGGGAAAAGATTTAATAGAAATCTGAGGGGTATCTTTTTCATACAAAGGGTGGTATGTGCATGGAACAAGCTGCCAGAGGAGGTAGTTGAGGCAGGGACTGTCGCAACATTTAAGAAACAGTTAGACAGGTACATGGATAGGACAGGTTTGGAGGGGATATGGATCAAACATGGGCAGGTGGGACTAGTGTAGATGGGACATGCTGGGCCCAAGGGCCTGTTTCCATACTGTATCACTCTATGACTATCTATCTTTCCCTCTCAAACCCACACTCCTGCCTTCTCCCCATTACCTCTGACACCTGTATCAATCAAGATTCTATCAATCTCCTCCTGAAAAGTGTCCTCTGACTTGGCCTCCACAGCTGTCTGTGGCAATGAATTCCACAGTTCACCACCCTCTGACTTAAGAAATTCCTGCTCATCTCCTTCCTAAAGGAACGTCTTTTAATTCTGAGGCTGTGGCCACTGGTCCTAGACTATCCCACTAATTGAAACATCCTCTCCACATCCACTCCATCCAGGTTTTTACAGGCTGGGACAGACGGCAACAGCTTCACACCGTGTCCCAAAGCTTGTGTCCTGTCCTGCTTCACCCAGGCAGCAGAGACTTTATAGGAGAGGGCAAGCACCGTCACAAAGTAGTTCACGATGGTTTGGGTAACATTCAGGAATGTCTATGCTTGTCACATCATGAATATTACTGAAGAAACGGTCTTGACCCAAAATATGATCTATCCATGTTCTCTAGAGATGCTGCCTGACCCGCTGAGTTACTCCAGCACTCTGTGAAATGTCACCTATCCATGTTCTCCACAGTTGCTGCCTGACCCACTGAGTTACTCCAGCACTCTGTGAAATGTCACCTATCCATGTTCTCCACAGATGCTGCCTGACCCGCTGAGTTATTCCATCATTCTGTGAAATGTCACCTATCCATGTTCTCCAGAGATACTGCCTGACCCGCTGAGTTATTCCATCATTCTGTGAAATGTCACCTATCCATGTTCTCCAGAGATACTGCCTGACCCGCTGAGTTACTCCAGCACTCTGTGAAATGTCACCTATCCATGTTCTCCAGAGATGCTGCCTGACCCGCTGAGTTACTCCAGCACTCTGTGAAATGTCACCTATCCATGTTCTCCACAGTTGCTGCCTGACCCGCTGAGTTACTCCAGCACTTTGTGTCTATTTTCCCTTCACCCATCTGCCCAAGCCCACCCTCCCCCCTCCTTTCATATGTTCCTTCACACCCATAAACCTCTCTCTGCCTTTACATTTCACTCCTCTGTCAAATCTGCTCTACTTATCTACATGCATTGTTCTTCTTAACTTTTTAGTCATAGAATGATGCAGTGTGGAAACAGGCCCTTCAGCCCAACTTGCCCACACTGACCAACATGCCCCATCTACACTAGTCCCACTCACACGCGTTTGGCCCATATCCATCTAAATCTGTCCCAGCCTCAACTACCTCCTCTGCAGCTCGTTCCATACACCCAGCACCCTCTATGTGAAGAAGCTACCTCAGTAAAATCTATTATTATTATTATTATTATTCCTGTTAATTTCTGAAATATTGGTCATACATTTGGTGCAAAAATGGTCCAAAAGAAGGCTCAGAATGCATCAGAGAGCATCTAAAACCCCTGTGCTTCCAGGACCCCGGCATCGAGGGACTTCACGCTTCGCGATCGTGATGTGTGCAACGCGCAGATTATTCCCACATTACATTTGTGGTAATCCTGTCATGTCACCCCCCTTGTTGAAAAGCTTCGTACGGGCCTGCTCCTCCCACTCTCTCTCCCCACTCCCCCTCTCTATCCCCACACTCCTCCACACTCTCTCCCCACTCCTCCACATTCCCCCACCTCCCCTGCTGTCCAACAGAGCCAGAATTGGTCACCCTGTCCCTACTGCTGCTGCTATATTCCCCCGAGGGGCCGTCACCCCAATAGTATGCAGAAGGCAGTGCTTGTAGGAGAGGGGGAGAGCCACAGAGAGTCCTGCACTACTCGCAGCCTCTTCTGACGACCACCCATGTGGCTGAACCTCATTGCGATCATGGCTGATCATCCACAATCAGTAACCCGGCGCTGCCTTCTCCCCATTCCCCTTGATTCCGCTAGCCCCAAGAGCTCTATCGAACTATTTTAATTGCATCCGGTGAATCGGCCTCTGCTGCCTTCTGTGGCAGAGAATTCCACAAATTCACAACTCTCTGGGTGAAGTTTTTTCTCATCTCCGTCTTCACCGCGTGAACCTACGCTGCACTGCCTCAATAGCAAGGATGTCGTCAAATTAGGATCTTTACTTTCAGTGTCTGATGCACAAGGACATCCAGGTCTCGTTGCACTTCCCTTTGTCCCCTGGTTCTGGACTCCCCCAACATCGGGAACATGTATCCTGGCTCTAGCGTGTCCAAACCCTTAATAATCTTGTATGTTTCAATAATATGCCCTCATTCTTCTAAACCCCAGGGTATACGTCCAGCCGCTCCATTCTCTCAGCGTATGACAGTCCCACCATCCCGGGAATTAACCTTGTAAACCTACGCTGCACTCCCTCAACCCCTGATTTTTGTACTAATCAAGAATCTTTCTACCTATGCCTTACAAATATCCACTGACCTGGCCTCCACAGCCTTCTCTGGCAAAGAATTTCGCAGATTCACCTCCCTCTGACTGAAGAAATTCCTCCTCCTCTCCTTCCAACATGAACATCCTTTAATTCTGAGGCTACGCCCTCTAGTCCTCGACTCAACCACTAGTGGAAACATCTTCTCCACATCCACTCTATCAAAGCCTTTCACTATTCTGTACGTTTCAATGAGGCCCCGCCTCATTCTTCTAAACTCCAGCGAGTACAGGCCCAGTGCCGACAAACGCTCATCATAGGTTAACCTACTCATTCCTGGGATCATTCTTGTAAATCTCATCTGGACCCACTCCAGAGCCAGCATATCCTTCCTCAGATATGGTGCCCAAAATTGCTCAAATAGTGATGGGGACTCTGCTGTTTCTGCGGCCATGGGCGAGACTATAGTACGACGTGTTGCCTATCTGGTGCCAGATCTGAGCGGACACAGGACATCGGGTACTTTTCATAATGGCAGGCAGTGACTAGCGGAGTGCCACAAGGCTCAGTGCTGGGACCCCAGTTATTGACAATAGATATTAACAATGTAGTCAAAGGAATTAAATGTAACATCTCCGTTTGTATATGACGCAAAGCTGGGTGGCAGTGTGTGCTGCGAGGAGGATGCTATGAGGCTGCAGGTTGACGGATAGGTTGGGTGAGTGGGCAGATGCATGGAAGATTCAGTATAATGTGGATAAATGTGAGGTTATCCACTTTGATGGCAAGAACAAGAAGTCAGATTATTATCTGAATGGTATCAGGGTTGGAAAAGGACAGGTGCATCGCGGCCTGGGTATCCTTGTACATCAGCCACTAAAAGTAAACATGCAGGTACAGCAGGCAGAGAAGAAAGCTAATGGCATGTTTGCCTTCATAGCGAGAGGATTTGACTATAGGAGTGGGCTGTTCCTACTGCAGTATACATGGACCTGGTGAGAACACGCCAGGATTATTGTGTGCTTTATGGTCTCCTAATTTGAGGAAGGACATTCTTGCTATTGAGGGAGTGCAGCGTAGGTTCATCAGGTTAATTCCCGGGATGGCGAGACTGACATATGATGCAAGAATGGATCGACTGGGCTTCTATTTACTGGAATCCAGTATGAGAGGGAATATGAAAGATACATATATGTTTCTTAAGGGATTGCACAGGCTTGATGCATGAGTAATGTTCCCGATGTTGGGGGAGTCCAGAACCAGGGGGGTCACAGTTTAAGAATAAGGGGAAGGCAATTCAGGACTGAGATGAGGAAAACATTTCTCACCCAGAGAGCTGTGAATTTGTGGAATTCTCTGGAGGCCAATTTACTTGATGTATTCAAGAGAGTGTTAGATATAGCTCTTAGGGCTAACGGAATCAAGGGAGATGGGGAGAAAGCAAGAACGGGGTACAGATTTTGGATGATCAGCCATGATCATATTGAATGGCGGTGCTGGCTCAAGGGCCGAATGGCCTTGTCCTGCGCCTATGTTCTGTGTTTCTTTGTTTCTATTCTGAAAGGGAGAGGTGAGCAGCCAGAGCTCATAGTCCATATTATTAGCAATGACACAGGTAGGGAGGGAGATGAGGCAGGGAGTGAGACAGGTGGTTAAAAAGTAACTCCAGTCTTATAATCTCACTCTGTGTAAGAAGGAACTGCAGATGCTGGTTTAATCCGAAGGTAGACACAAAATACTGGAGTAACTCAGCGGGACAAGCCCCTTCTTGAGACTGAGAGTGAGGGGTGAGGGAGACACGGAGATAAGGGATCGCACTACCTGTGCCCCTTGTTCAATAGACAAGAAAGAGGAAGACAGTGCAGATCAGTAGGTGACTCAGGAGCTGGTGCAGGGGGTGAATTACACATGAATGTTCAATGTTCCCATAGACTGCATCTTTGGAACTGATGTGTTACAATGCTGAGAGATCCATTCTGCAATCTGTATCTTGCACTTTACTCCACATATTGTCCTTGAGATTGACTTGATTATAATAAGGTCATAATAATAGGAGTAGAATTAGGCCTTTCGGCCCAGCAAGTCTTTCTTCTGCCTTATTCCCATATCCTCTGACATCTGTGCTAATCAAGAATCTATCTATCGCTGCCTTAAATATATCCACTGACGGCCTCCACAGCCTTCTGTGGCAAAACAAATCACAGATTCACCACCCTCTGACTAAATATATTTATTCTCAATACATTCCTAAATGAACGTCCTTTAATTCTGAGGCTATGACATCTAGTCCTAAACTCTTCCACTAGTGGAAACATCCTGTCCCCATCCACTCTATCCAAGCCGTTCATTATTCTGTACGTTTCAATGTGGTCCCCACTTATTTATCTAAACTCCAGCGAGTACAGGCCCAGCGCCGATAAACACTGATCATAGATTAACCTACTCATTCCTGGGATCATTCTTGTAAACCTCATCTGAACCCTCTCCAGAGCCACCACATCCTTCCTCAGATATGGTGCTCAAAATTGCTCAAATTTTTCCAAATGTGGCCTGACCAGAGCCTTATAGAGACTTAACGTTACATCCCTGTTTTTGAATACAAGCCCTCTTGAAAGAAAGCTAGCATTGAGTTTGCTTGTATAGACTTATCTGATTATATAGCATGCAAAACAAAGCTTGACACTGTACCTCGTACATGGGCAGAGCATTCAATAGGAAAGGTGCATTCATTCTGACCGGATTCTGTAGGTTTCCCAAAAGCCAGCTGAGGAACATAGAAACATAGAAAATAGGTGCAGGAGTAGGCCATTCGGCCCTTCGATATGCCCATTCAATATGATCATGGCTGATCATCCAACTCAGTATCCTGTACCTGCCTTCTCTCCATACCCCCTGATCCCTTTAGCCACAACGGCCACATCTAACTCTTAAATATAGCCAATGAACTGGCCTCAACTACCTTCTGTGGCAGAGAATTCCACAGATTCACCTCTCTGTGTGAAAAAGGTTTTTCTCATCTCGGTCCTAAAAGACTTCCCCCTTATCCTTAAACTGTGACCCCTTATTCTGGACTTCCCCAACATTGGGAACAATCTTCCTGCATCTAGCTTGTCCAACCCCTTAAGAATTTTGTAAGTTTCTATAATCTTCTCAATCTTCTGAATCTTCTAAATGCTAGTGAGTACAAGTGAGTACAACATTTAGAGTATTGTGTTCAGTTTTGCTCACCGTGCAAATATGTTGTCAAACTGGAAAGGGTGCAGAAAAGATTAACGAGGCTGTTGCTAGGATACGAGGGTCTGAGCTATAGAGGGAGATTGGGCAGGACAGGACATTATTCCTTGCAGCGCAGGAGGGTGAGGAGTGAATTATAGAGATGTACAAAATCATGAGAGGAATAGATCAGGTAAATACACAGTTAGACGAGGGAATTAAATAACGAGTTAGATGAGGGAACAATGTAAATGACGATTTAGATGAGGGAATTAAATGTAACATCTCTACGTTTGTGGACGACACATACTATAGCTATGTGGCAGTGTGAGCTGTGAGGAGGATGCTATGATGCTGCAGGGTGACTTGGATAGTTTGGGTGATTGGGCTGAAGCATGGCAGATGCAGTATAATGTGGATCAATGTGAGGTTATCCACTTTGGTGGCAGGAACAGGAAGGCAGATTATTATCTGAATGGTGTCAGATTAGGACAAGCGGAGGTGCAACGAGACCTGGGTGTGTTTATACATCAGTCACTGAAAGTACGCATGCAGGTACAGCAGGCAGTAAAGAAAGCCAATGGCATATTGGCCTTCATTGCGAGAGGATTTGAGTTTAGAAACAAGGAGGTCCTACTGCATTTGTACAGGGTCCTGGTGAGACCACACCTGGAGTATTGTGTGCAATTTTGGTCTCCTAATTTGAGGAAGGACATTATTGCCATTGAGAGATTGCAGTCTAGGTTCACAAGATTAATTCCCGAGATGGCGGGACTGACGTATGATGAAATAATGGGTCGACTGGGCTTGTATTCGCTGCAATTTTGAAGGATGAGAGGATATTTTAAAGAAACATACAAAATTCTTAGAGGATTATACAGGGTAGTTGATGGAAATATGTTCCCGCTGTTCGGGGAGTTCAGAACCAGGGGTCACAGTTTAAGAATTAGGACTGAGACGAGTAAAGACATTTTTAAGCCGGAGAGATGTGAATCTGTGGAATTCTCTGCCACAGAAAGCAGTGGAGGTGAAACCACTGGATGTTTTCAATATTCTGTTAGATTTAGCTCTTAGGGCTGAGGGAATCAAGGGATATGGGGAAAAAGCAGGAACGGGTACTGGTTTTGGATGATCAGCCATGATAGTATTGAATGGCCGTTTTGACTCAAAGGGCCGAATGGCCTACTCCTGCACCTATTTTCTATGGTTCTTTATTTCTATCTTTCTAGTCAGGAAAATGTAGGTAAACTGTTGACACTGAAGGCAGATAGATCCCCAGGGCCGTATGGCCTGCATCACAGAGTACTCAAGGAGGTGGCCCTAGAAATCGTGGATGCATTGGTGATCATTGTCCAATGTTCTATAGACTCCGGATCAGTTCCCGTGGACTGGAGGGGAGCTAATGTAACGTCACAGTTTACGAAAGGATGGAGAGAGAAAACAGGGCATCATAGACAGTTAGCCTGCCTCTCCCTCTCCCCACTACCTCTCCCCCTCATTCTCCCCCACCTCTCTCACCTCCCTCTCCCACGTCTCTCTCCCTCTCCCTCTCCCCCTCCCATCCCTCTACCCCCTTTCCCCCTCCATCTCCATCTCCCTCTCCCCCTCATTCTCCCCCACCCCTCCTACCTCCCTCTCCCACCACTCTCTCTCCCCCTCCCTCTCCCCTGCCTCTACCCCCTCTCCTCCTCCATCTCCATCTCCCTCTACACCTGCGAGTACGAATCCCTCTCCCCCTCCCTCCCCTTTCTCCCTCACCCACCCTCCCCCTTCCGTGTCCCTTGCCCGACCTCTCCACCTAACCCTCCTCCCCCTCCCCTCCCCCTCCCTCTCCCCCTCCCCTCCCCATCCCTCCCCCTCCCTCCCCTCCCACCCCCTCCCTCTCCCTCTAGCGTCCCGCTCCCCCACCCTCTCCCCCTCCCCCTGCCTCCCTCTCCTCCCTCCCTCTCCCTCTCCCTCTCCCCCTCCCCCACCCTCTCCCTCCCCTCCCTCTTCCTCTCCACCCTACCCTTCTCCACCTTCGCCTCCTCCCCCCTCTCCCACCCTACCTCCCTCCTCCAACTCCTCTCCCTCTGACCCTGCCCCTCCTCCGCTCTCCCCCGCCACTTCCTCCCACCCAGTGCCGTCCCTCAGGCCCCCCACCTGCCCCTCCTGACCCACAGTCTGTCCACCTCTCTGCTCGTCCATCCGTTCGTCGGTCTCCCCTCCCTCTACCTGTCCCCCCCCATTCCCCCCTCCTCCTCCTCCCTCTCCCCCACCCCTTCTCTCTGCCCCATCCTCTCACACTCCCTTACCACCTCAGTCCCTCCCTCACCCCCTCCCTCTGCCCCTCCCCCTTCACCTCCCCACACTCTCCCCTTCTTGCTGCCCCCCCCTCCCCATCGCTCTCTCTTGGAAACATCCAGTGAGTTGGCCTCCACTGCCTTCTGCGGCAACAGACAAATCCACAGCTTCACAACTCTCGGGGTGAAAAGGGTTTTCCTCATCTCGGTCCTAAATGGCCAGCCCCTTATTCTTAAACCATGACCCCTGTTTCTGGCCTCCCCCAACATCGGGAACATATTTCCTGCATCTAGCCTGTCCAATCTCTTAAGAATTTTATATCTTTCCAAAAGATCCACTCTCATCCGTCTAATTTCCAGTCCAGTCGACCCATTCTTTCATCACTTGTCAATCAAGCCATCCAGGGAATGAAGTCGTCAAGTCAAGTCACTTTTATTTCTATAGCACATTTAAAAAACAACTCTCGTTGGCCAAAGTGCTTTACATTGGTGGAGGTACTAACGTTATCCAACAGTGGTTCATAGATTAAATACAAACATCACTACATACATATAGCACTCGCTCAGAGGACGTCAAGAAAGGCTTGGGAGTCGATGGAGAGGGCAGTTCTGATGGGAAGAGGGATGCTGTTCCACAGTCTAGGAGCTGCAACCGCAAAAGCGCGGTCTCCCCTGAGCTTTTGCCTAGACTGCGGGATATTCAGCAACCCCAAGTCGGCCGATCTGAGGGACCTGGAGGTGGTGTGGTGGATAAGTAGACTTTTGATGTAGGTGGGGGCAAGTCCATTAAGGGCTTTTTAGACATAAAGGAGGATCTTGAAGTTTATACGGAACTGCATAGGGAGCCAGTGGAGAGAGGCCAGGATCAGGGGGGACAGGGAAGATTAGCTGATGCCAGTGTAGAGGGAGTTGCAGTAATCTAGGCGGGAGGAGATAAATGTGTGGATGATCTTTTCGAGGTCATCAAACTGGAGGA